>APFE031271926.1:73735-173726 GCA_000404065.3 Pinus taeda | reverse complement strand
TCAACCCAAAACATTATCTTTACATTTTTGAAGAAGAGCATGGATCGTACCATATTTAAGATTGTCCTATTCATTCTTTCAGCTACCCCATTCTGTTGGGGATTATAAGGCACAGTTGTTTGATGTTTGATCCCATGTTGGCGAAGATAGTTTTCAAATTCATTTGATGTATATTCTTTTCCATTATCAGTGCGAATAGACCCAATATGGGATTGTGCATCATTTTCAATCCATTTATGAAAATTCTTGAATGTTAGGAAAGCATCAGATTTGTTCTTCAATAAATAAACCCAACACATTCTGGTGTAGTCATCAATAAATGTCATGATATATTTATTTCCATTTGCAGAAGGAACAGGCATTGGACCACATAATCTGAATGAATAAGTTCAAGCTTCCTATGTGCTCTTGAATGTGAGTCATGAAAAGGCTGTTTGCTATGCTTCCCTAGAATGCAAGCATCACATTGCTTAAGTTTTCTAGGAATTGTAGGCAAACCAGCAACACCATTTTCTTCAATAAGCGGAGACTGTCATAGTTTAAATGTCCAAATCTAGCATGCCATAATAAACTTGATGGAAGTGTACCTTCTTCATGATGAGAAATATATGAGAAATGTTGTGCATGAGCAGATGTTCCTTGCAATTTGAAAAGCCTTTCTTCTTCTATTCCCCTCATGACAAGTGAGTGATCAGATGCTTTTCTTACCTCAAGCTTGCCATCAAACATATGAATGGAGTTACCTTGCTGGCGAATGTGGACCAAAGACATCAAGTTTCTCTTGAGCTGTGGGAGATATAAAACATGATCCAGAAGAAAGTCTGGAAGACCAGGCAGTTTAAGCCTGATTGTGCCAAGCCCTAATGGCTTGATTTTTGATTGATCTGCAAAGTATACTGCTCCATCAACATTGTCAGTGAAATCTTCAACAAAATCTTTTCTATGAGTCATGTGACAGGTTGCTCCTGAATCAAGCAACCAATCATTTTTCCAGGAAGCAAGTGAAGTATTAAACAAATCTTCATTTACTCCAATGTTACATTATGTCTCAACATAGTGAGCGGATTCAGGTGCTTTACCTTTGTCTGTATCATCAGTTTTACCTTTCTGTTGGTTTCTTCTCTGCTCAATTTTGTCCCAGGGTAGCCTGCATGTAGAGGCATCATGTGATCCATTTCTTTTGCAGTGAATGCAATGTAAGTCTGCCTTTTCTCCTTGAGAATGTCTGCCCCCCCTGCCTCTGAAATATCTTCCTCTTCCTCTTCGTCCACCTCTTCCTCTTGTAGAATCTTGAGCAGGATTTTTCTTTATGAGCAAGGCATACAGTCTCTTCAGAAGACTCAAGGGTTGTCTTCTTTCCAAAAGCTTTTTCTCTTTCAGCAAACTTTTTCACAAGAGAGTCAAAGGTTATATCTTTGAGATTTCCATTTGCTGGCAAAGACTCAAGATAATTGGAGTATGTAGGATAAAGTGCCTTGAGAAAAGCAATAAGAGAGATATCCAGCTCAACTTTAGTGGATTTGATATCATGCATTATAGACTTTACTTCAGATGCAAGAGAAAGAGGATCATTATTTTGCAGTTCAAGAGTGAAGAGTTTAATCATGAGTTGGACGACTTCAAGTGCAGAATGTGAGTCATAGAGTTCTTTCAGCTTTTGTAAATGTGAAGAAGTCTCACAGCTCCTCTCTACACCATGTCTCGAATAAAATGATATATGATCTTGATATGCTTGGATTTGTCGTGAAACACAAGATTCTCTGACAAATGAATCCCACTCTTGTTGTCGCAAGAGATGACAGTCATGTCTAGAACCTGCTCAAATAGCTCTCCAAAGAGCTTCCTCAACCAAACTACTTCACAAATCGCAAGGCTAGCTGCAATATACTCAACCTCAATGGTGTTAAGGGCTACGAATTTCTACTTCCTTCGCATCCAAGATATCATGGCAGATCCCAGTCTAAAACAACATCTAAAAGTACTCCTCATGTTGACAACATTTCCAACCCAATCTGCGTCTATATATCCATGTAGTCTACTGTCTCCAGCAGGCATATATCAATCCAAGGTTAATAGTCCCATGTAGATATCTCAGTACATGCTTGGTAGCGACCCAATGTACATGGTGAGGCTCGGTCATAAACCAGCTCAAGGTGTTAACTGCAAAACATGTGTCAGGGCAAGTATTCGCAAGAAACATCAGAGCACCAACTAATTGTTTACTAGATCCTGTCCAACGGATTTTTCACACAACTTCTTAAAATTCATCTCCATATGTGTAGGCAAGGACTTGCACTCAACCATGCCAAATCTCTCTAGAAGTTTCACAACATATTTTCCTTGTGAAAGGAAAATCTCACCCAGCTTTTCCAGACTTCTAGTCCCAAGAAATAGTGCATCAATCCAAGGTCTTTCATCTAAAATTCGGAAGCCAACTTCCTCTTACATTCTAAAATGAGAGGGTCTGCACTTGTCATGAATAAATTGTCAACTATAATACCAAAATGAGAGGCATGCCTTGGACCATTTTGAAGTACATGTTTGGATCAACATTGCTCCTTGTGAATCCCAACTTTATCAAGTAATTGTCGATAAAAGCATACCAAGCACGGGGGGCTTGCTTCAATCCATGGAGAGATTTCTTCAATCGGCATACATGGGTCTTCCTGTCATGAACTTCAAATCCTGGTGGTTGTTCTATGCACACTTCTTCTTGCAGCAAACCATGTAAGAAAGCAGTCTTGTCATGTCTCTTCCTAAAGCTATTTGTAATAGGTTTTAGTTTCCCATAATTTTGTATGAATTTTAGTGAATGAAAGAACCAATGCATTTTTTACTTAGGGACTTAGGGGAAAAGAGGTTGAATTAGATTGCTAGTGAAAGGTGGGGGCCACCCACGTGGGAAAACACACTTAGGCACTTGAGCAATTCGAATTGCCTTGAAAGGGAATCGAATGGCTTGGGAGAGGGGACCCACATGGGGAAAGTAAGGCTCATGAAGTTATAAGGAGGAGGAATGCCCCAACTCAAGGCATCATTTGACCATCGAACTCATATGTGTTGATCAAGTAGCTTAGCCGAGTTACCAAGTTGTTTAGAATCGAGCTTTCCAAGTGGGAGACTCAACCTTTCTTCAAGGGACTTCGAGTACCACCCTAAGAAGGCAATTTGTACTACCTTGGAGGAGAATTGGAGGATTTTTACAGCCACATCACTCAGCCTTCGATTCAGCAGCGCGTATTTCTACGCATGCAAGAGGGGAACACGCAATAGTGATTTGGGGATGCTCCTGAATAGCATTTGTCGGGAAAGTTTGGGAGATGGAATTTCATCAGAAGGTCACCCCTTGGGTAGAGTTTTGGATCGGGAGATTGTTGTTTTGGACAACTCAACTTACAGTCATTGAGGACTGTGCTAAGGGCCATTCCTGGGCTCACGTGGGAGTTGGAGGAAGGAGCTACAGAGCTGGAGTCAGCATGGAGAAGAGAGAAAAGCCATAGGGGACAGCATCTCAGCATTTGGGGGTGATTTAGAGAGCCTTTTCAACCATTTCCAAACAGGTTGTGATTCCCAATGTAAGCAGGAGGACGTGATACTTGGGGGTCGATTTTCAGGGCAAACCCTTTCTGGGTTTTGGTGGGTTTTTGTTGAGGAGCCGGAAGCTAAAGTTGCAGCATTTTTTGAGCACGGGGAGTGGAGTTTCCAACACATCCTTTCCAGCAAGCAACGCAGTTTCTAGGCAGCGCATATCATCTTTGGAGCAGCAGTTATGCAGCACTAGGGCCATCATTTGCTCACCTGGGTTTTGTCACGCTTGTCCCTTGAGACAAGCCCAGGTGCACCATTCCATCACTATTGTACTTGCTCCAAAAGAAATTAATAAAATGGATCATATTATCTTTATTTCTAGTGCTTTTACGGGTGTTTACTAATTGTGTCCCATTGTTGGATGTTGGTTTGTTTATTTGCTTTGTATATCACTGAATTTCCTAGTTAGGAACATTACAGGTCTTCACATCCATTTCACGGAAAGTCCATCCCTGACTTATAGCAAGGGCTACTATCAAACAGATGATTGTATATCGGGCCACAAGAACAAATATATCATCATAATCTTCTCCCTCCTTTTGAGAGAATCCATGGGCTACGAACCTCCCCTTGTATTTTTCAATGCTTCCATCAGTCCCATGCTTGATCTTATAGAGCCCCTTGGAGGTTACCATAGATCTTCCCTTCAATCTCGACACAATATCCCATACGTCATTTCTCATAATAGACTCATATTCTTCAGCCATTGCATCCTTCCAGACTTGTTCCTTCACGGCTTCTTCAAAGGTAAAGGTTCAGCGTGAATCATATTTCTCATAGCTACAACATATGCTTGGTACTTGCATGGCTTCTTGCTTTCCCTAAAAGTTCCACAAGCAACAACATGTTTCTCAACATCTTGGAGTGTGCCTTTGAGCCAAAGTGGTCTTTTCCTGGAAGGAGGATCACTTGGAGGAGGATCCAAATCATCAACGATGTCCTTCTCAGATTCAGGCACAGAAGAACCTTCTAGAATATCCATGTCATCACTCTTGTCTTTAGGAGGAGGAGGCGAAGGTAGGTCCCTTGCTTTTCTAAGAGCGACATCTTCATCAAATGTTACATCCCTGCTAACTCCAACCTTCCTTTAACCAAAAACATATATTCTAAATGCTTTAGAATCTTCACTATATCCAATAAACTTACCTTTTCTTCCTGTAGCTTCTAGCTTGTTTCTTTTTTCCTTCAACACATGGAAGTATACGGGGTAGCAAAAATCAGGAGATGACCAATATCAGGTTTGACACCTGTGAATACTTCCTCAGGGGTCTTGTTGTCCAAAGCTTGATGAGGCAACCTGTTTTGAACATATACTGCGGTGTTTGTTGCTTCAACCCAGAGGAATTTTGGCAGCTTTTGATCATGGAGCATGGCTCGGGCAGCTTCTATAATAGACCTGTTCTTTCTCTCAGGTACTCCATTTTTCTCTGGAATGTAGGGCACAGTGGTCTCCTTAATTCCTTCCTTCTTGCAAAAGTCTATAAATTCATTTGAGATGTATTCCCCACCGTTGTCAGACCTAAAAATATTTATTTTCTTCCATGTATGATTTTCAACCAAAGCCATGAACTCCTTGAATATTTCAAATGCCCCATCCTTGTGCTTCAAATAATATATCCATGTCATCCTTGAGAAATTGTCGATGAAGGTGATGTAATAAAGATGACCCCAAGTGAATGCATAGGCATTGGACCACGTATATCAGAATGAATAAGATAATATCTTTCGTCTTGCTTTCACTAGAGGGGAATGGTCCCCTTGTCTTCTTTCCACTACCACACCCAAGGCATATTCCATTATGTTGAGCTTGAACATCAGGGATCCCAAAGACCAACTTCTTCAATTTTGGAAGAGCATCATAATGTAGATGGGCCAGCCTGTGGTGCCACAACTCGCTTTGAAGATTTGTATTATGGACCATAGCTAGAAGAGGTCTTCCAGTGACTCTATAGAGTCCTTCAAACCTAGTTCCCAATGTGAAGGCATTTTTCATATAGGATTCAACAAGCCAAGTGAGTATTCTTCCTTTAATGAATGCAACCCTCATTCCTTTATCCTCTAAAGCAAGTATCGAAACCAAATTCTTCTTCAATCCCAGCACATATAATACATCATGAAGCAAGACAGATTCCCTAGAGTTCAAATGAAATTTGACAAAACCAAAACCCTTTACGAGATTAGTGGTATTGTCACCAAGAATAATGTTCAAATTGATCTTCCTCTCTACCAAATTAGAGAGAACTTTTTTATATCCAAAGAAGTGATGAGTGGCCCCACTATCAACCAGCCCACTATCCCAAGAATCTAGAGGAGATGAACTTGCTAATGCAGAAATAAGAATATATTCAGATTGATTAGTAGCATTGCCTTCATACCTGGAGTTCCTTGATCTTTTTGAAGGACGGTGGCTATCTTCACGATCATCAGGGGAATCTTTTCTTCTTTCATTCCTTCTTCTATCGTTTCTTCTTTCATATGACCTATTGTTGTTGAAGCCACAGTTATTGTTGTAGGACCTTGAAGAGTTTCTTCTTAGAGCATCTCTCTTTTCAAGATAATCTCGAGCATAATGACCCTTTTCGATGACAATTGTAGCACTCAACATCTCTATCTCGCCTTCTTGAATCCTTAGAATCTCTATTAGATTGAGGAGGTCTTCTTGATTTAAATAGCTTTCTCTTTCATTTCTTTGCATTCCTTTTATTTCCTTCAGCAATGTAAGTAGTGGGATCTCCTTCATTTGATCCTTGAATTCTTCCTCTAGATATCATCCTTGATTCTTCTTGTGTGAGTTTTCCAACAAGCTCATCAAATGACGGGAAGTTATTATTGTTGCTTATAGTAGTAATGAAGGTTTCCCAACAGGGAGGGAGGCCTCTTAGAGTTACAATTACGGATTCCCCATCAGGTGTGGTTTCCCCAATTCTTTGTAATTGATCTCTAAGACGAGATATCCTCATAATGTATGATTGCACGGATTCTCCTTTGTTCATCTTTGTCTCTTCAAATTGATCTTTCAAAGAGATGATTTCATTCAAATTATTGACTCCATACATGCCAGCTATCTTGTCATACATGTCCTTTGACCTCCTCAAACATCCAACATAAGCAAGTAGATTATCTTGTAAACCACCAACTATAATTTGCTTTACTTTAAACTCACCTTTCTTATGCTTGTTTTTGACAGCAGTAGAAGCATTCTTTGGAGGCTCAGGAACTCTTCCTTGAAAGAAGTCCAAAACATCATTATTATCAGCTACGATCTCCAACCTAAGTTTCCATGTAGCAAAGTTAGATGAGTCACCCAACTTCTCATGCTCCTTGAAAAAAGAGGAAGACAGTTTTACCAAAAGATTTTTCCCTTTTTAGCCAATCGCTTAGAAAAAAATGGATGCTCTTGCTCTATGTCTCTAGGGCTTGCCTTCACCTCAACTCTGATCCCATGTTAACTTTTCACCAATTGGTTCTATGTTGCAGCTATTACTTCAACAATATCCAATAGCGTCCAATTTAACAATTTCACTTCTTCAATTATATAATGATAGTAGAGCAATAGTAGATAGACCAATTAGACAAATGCACAATGAAAGACAGCCAAGAGACAAGAGACACAAATTTGGTCAATGACCATGGCAAAACCCACTATGGGGAAAACCCTTGCAAATCTTCTTCTTATTACATTGTCTTCAAATGTTCAGCAAAGATAGTACATCATCCAATATCAATTCAATATCCAAATAATGTCAAAATTCCAAGCAACTATTCAAGAGAGTGATGGAGTCAATTGTAGTCAACACTGATCTGCCTGAAGTCTGCTCAAGTCAACAGCAGTCAACCGCTGTCAAAATATGCCCTAATCAAAGATAGGATAGCAATCAAAATAGACTTCAAAGGAGCTCAATGCTGGAGAAAATAATGTGGCTTCCTTGGCAGATTGAAATGAGCACAAAACAAATTGATTTAGTGCAGTCAAACCTAGTCAACGTGGAAATGGAGCCTGCGGTCAACCTCTGCAATTAGGGCTTCAGTCAAGGAGCACAAAATGACTTGAATTTGACACCAAAATCTGCGGTCTACTTAAACAAAAAAGATTCTCCCAAAAACGCAGTCAAACCATACCAATTATGCCCAAGTCAACATTGGTCAACGTCTTGTACGCAGCCCTGTAATTCGGCCCAATCAGAGACAGTGACCTGTACTTCGCATGAGAGAGAGATGTCTTTCACTTCTGAGTTGTGTGAACCAATAGGAGGAGAGAGAAGATGTTTGTTGTGTGAATGAAATGCCTAATGAGGTTTGATGTCTCATGTATTTATATGAATCCATGTGGGTGAAAATACATGATGTTTCGGCTTCATGAGCCTGCATGAAGTTGAAGTCGACCTTGACATTTGTACATGTGATGGCTTTAACTCAAAAACATACTTCTCCTTGTCTGATTTGAGTGATCTTTAGGTCGATTTTGTTCCTCTCGAAAAGAGGAATTCTAAGTCACCTGACACGAGGACATAGGACATGCAAGACACAAAAATTCGAGTGTCCGACATGCGCACGTTGACCCCCAGAAACAGGACACGCAGGACACGTTATGTATTATTTTATTAATATATATATCTATATATTAAAAATTAGATATTTCTTACACAAATTCTCATTCATGATACAAATTCAGACATAGATCTAGATTCTACATTGTAAATTTAAAATTTGAAAGTTTTACAAAGTAACATTATGCATACAAATACAATTGTGAATCATGACAGATTCATCAATGATCCAATAGGAGAAAGACAAGAAACTGCAATTTTCTCATTAAGTCATCAAAATCAAAATGTGTTACATAGGTAGTAGCAATTCCAATGGAAAATAAAAATAGAAAATACAAAACAACGAGTACAAGGCAGTAGGTAGCTCATGAGTCATCAACATCATCATCAAAATTAGCATCACTGCCATGGTCACCAATACTCTCCTTTGTTGCATCCTCCTCCTCTGTATCCAATGTCATCTTGCATCTATTGGTGTGGAGGATGACCCCTCAACAATATAACCATCATCAAAAGTGATAGGCTCTAGCACCTCCAAAATGCTCCAAACCCTTTGCTACAAGCTCCCACACACTCACAGCAGGAGACACATTCAAGAACGAGTGCCAAATGAGCCCAGATTAGGCTTTATCGGCTACACGACAATTTTTTAGGGGACACATGTCCCATAATTGGGACATGCGCGACACATTATCAAGATTCGCGTGTCCCTTGAATCCCACCCTCTAGGACATGTCAAACACGATGAAGGGACACGTGTCCCAGTGAATCGTGTTTGATCCGTGGGATACGAGACATGCCAAGGGTTTTGGACGAATCTGGTTTCTTAGGAGGAATTCAATGCAATGATTATCTCCATCAAGAGAGTTGTCCAAAGTGGAATTTGACCCTATTTGCATAATTTAACACAATGCACCCTCTATCTGCCTATGATTATTGCACCAATTGAAGGCCTATTGTTGTTCACACTCAAGGCATCTCTTCTACCATGCATAAGCACTGACATGAATACCCTGTCAATGCACCACTACAGTTGGAGAGACTACTATTACTTGCCACTCTACCTTCTCTGCATGAGCTTAGGTATTGGACACACTTTATCTATTATGCTAACAACTGTGCCAAGGTAAAGAGAATTTACAAAGGTACAAATTCTAATGATTAGGGTAAGGGAAGTATCACCCCCTTTGAAGGCACTTAGGTCTCTCTAATCAATATTGTTATTGACACATTTTTTATGGTAGTAGATATAGTGTTTAGTTTTGTTCATACATATACATATCTTTGTATTAGAGATTGGATTCGAGTCTTGTCTTGCATAAAAGTCGAGCTATGTGTAGGATCATCTGAGGCATGGATTGTTAGCTTATGAGGTTACTCCAAAGTGTTTTTAGCTAACTAAAAGATAGTTGGGTCTCCTACTCACCTCGAGATGCTTGATGGGATGGCTCAGTTTGAGTGGATGCTTGACCTTGGTTAAAGTGTCAACATGGTGCATTTACCTAAGATGTTACCATAATTGGCATGATGACTAACCCAATAGATGCACAAAATGGAGTCAACAGCTTGATTAAGAGAGATACGTAACTAGGAGGAGTGTTTTGCACTTGAACTAGAGCACTTCACACTAAGAGCATAAACCATATGGCATACACATTGTAGGTTGGCTACTTGTCTTGAGGACATTTGGGTGTAGAAGCATACTTCATGGAGGTTGATTATGGACTCAAGCACATGTTGAGGGAACGCATTGGAACATAGTAACAACACAAGCACATATGTTGAGGAGCATTCAACATGGGAGGACATGTGGTAAACTACTAAAGGAGGAATGCCTTGTAGGTGGATACTCGGCTGGTGCACCACCATCGAAGAGGGAGTGTTGGGCTAACAACTTGTTGGAGTGCATCATGCTTGTAGGGTGTCACCTTGGGGTTTTGTGAAGCCATATTGTGACACTTGTCATCATTGTATTGTATAGGGCATGATGTAAAGTCTAAGAGAAAACATGATGAAGAGAGACTGCTTCACTATTCCTGGAGAATTTGCTCTTGTGAGATGCAAGATGACACAAGGGTTAATTAAACTTTCAAGAAAACCCTAGAGGAGAACATAGCACATGAGGAGTTGATTGTTGACATATAAATGTTGAGGTTCTTGTAGTGAAGTAAAAGGAGGTAGTGCTAGGGTTCCAAACCCAAAGAAGGCTTGAAGAAAAGAGTTAATACCTTGGATGGTATTGCAGCCTTGTTCATATATGATGCATGGAAGCTAGGGCAAGATCATGGAGACCCTCGCTTGATGAGTCTTGAGCTCGGTGTGATACCTTGCTTGGAAAAAAAACATGTTTATTGTACTCTTGATGTTTCATGGAGGTCTTGGTGCTTGTTGATGCAAAAGTTGAAGACCTGTGGTTTGAGGTCTCAAACCCTAGTGTAGACTTGGGCACTATTGCTAGAGTTGTCTTGTAAGCCATATACTTGTGGAAAGCAAGTTGGCTTGTGTTTGTAAACCTAAAGGAAGGCAAGACTCAAGAGTACTAGGGTGGACAGTGGAGAGCTTGGTGAAAGTCCTAGGAGGACTTGGTAGTGTGTATGCTAGCTTGTTAATGATCTTTGGTGGAGTAACCAGCTTTGATTGGGAGCAATTCCTAGCTAGGAGTTGGTGGCTACGGTTTTCTTATGATTTATGCAGCTATATTATGAAGATCTTGACTTATACCAGCTTGTATAGAGTTTCTGGTATGTACATATACTTCATCCTCTATATACATATGTAGCATTCCAGCTGTACAAACTTTGTGTATTCGCTGATTTGAACTTCACCTTATGGTAGCAGGTTCTAGTGTTCGTTATGCATGCTGATCTGACAAAATATTCAGCTGAATTTGTTGAGTGATTTAACACATATCTAGAATAATAAAGTTCATATTTACTGCTGTAATAAGTATTTTTAGATCTATCATATGCTTGGAATGTGTGCCCTGAGAACTGAAAATTTGTTCTATTTAAGTACACTTGTTTGGTATTTATTTTCTCGCACTGCCGGGTGAATTGGGTTGGACTATAGTGAAATTTTTACTGCTATAATTTTATATTTCAGATTCAGCCCTACTGCTGATAGTTCCACAAGATATAGATCAAGAAAACTTCAAGATTGAAGTGAAATTTCTGAATTTGCAATAGAAGTTATATTATCAAAATTTCAAAAAGGATCACTCTTCGAGACCTGTCACAACTCTCTTCTTCAGTCCAAGTAGCTTCAGCACCTGCAATGGCGACTTACAAGTGAATTCCTTCCATTCAGTTTGCATTTTCTGCCATTAGGGTTTCTATCTCACTAAAAGAATCCAAGTCAATTAACCCTAGCTTTTAATTTACTAGCTTGTTAGTAAAGCCTAATCTGAAACCTCAGTAAAGTACCCTAATAATCTACAGCCATAGATTAACATAACCAAGATAAAAAACCTCAATCTTGGCTCTCCCTCTCTTTTCATCGTCTCTTCTCTGTTGCTAGGATTTCTCAGTTTAGACCTAAAATTGAGTGTCAACTCCACTCTCCTCCCCTACCCTCCTTAGTAGTGTGTGTATTAGGGTGGTCTTCCATACCTACCCTCATGCTATGTGTGGTCGCATGAATCTATTCATTCACTACAAGTATGAGAAGGGAGGAGATTGTCATAATTTACAAATGTACACTTATCAGTATCACTAACTATATATAGAGTGAAACATTGTGGTAGAGTGATCAAACTTTACCAAGTCTCCAATAGGATACAATGATAGAAACTTTTAGAGAAAGAAATCTTCTAAGAGAAGATAAATATCCAAGGAAACTTCTAAGAAAGTCCAGACTCCATAGAGATACATGCAATATAAAAATGTACAATAAAATACAATACGGCATGTAAATTTGGATCATCAATTTCCATACTATCGTTTTCCTCAACGGGTAGCATCAACATTGAAAAATCTAAAATTTACCAAAATTGTTTCTATTTGGCATTACATATTGCTGAGGTATTGTTTCAGGCCCTATCAAGCCAACAGGTATTGTCTTCCAATACGGCAATAGGTCAAGACAATTCTGCACACAATCAATGCTTTTCTGTTTTGACGACAAAGCTGAAATAATGCTTAGAAGCAGCCTTATTGAATACAATACACACGAAGATAAGTTCTACTAGACACAAAAGAACACCCAAGTTAAGGAGAATTAGAAGTGCACGTGGAATGTAGAGATACACAATCAACTAAATTCAATCATCAAATACAAATCAATATATTGATAAAATAGCTTGATAATTTAGTAAATCACTTTTTGTTCAGTAATGCCACTCAAACATGGCTTCTCATAAAAAGTCCCACTATTCAATAACATACTAAAGCATTAAAACATCAGCCTTGATCTCTCTTGATTGATGGGCCTCCTAGATCTGGAGCTCCCCAGGATAACACAGTAAGACCCCTGCAATGTTGGATACTTGACAAAGGACTTCATATAATAGATCAGGCCTTCATGGTGACTGAGAACTCAGATGAGAACGTGTCATCTTCTTTCCCCTTTCTTTCGCCCTTGGCATCTTGCTCCAGTGCCAATTGACATGGTCTTGATAATATTTTGCTATGTACTCATTTTATGTCTTTGTCTCTTTCTTTTGTTGAACTAGTCTATTATCTTTTTTAGCATTGTTCTTAGATCTTGTATATTTTCCTATCACTTCTAGTATAGCTATAGGAACTGCTTATGCACTCCCATTATGTATTATCTTGATTGCACTCTGTTAGCCCCATTGATCTACTTTCGTAGTCATTCATGGGACATTAATAGAATTATCTTATCTATCATATGTCTTTTCTCAACTCTGAAAATATTTGTTACTAATGTCAAGTATCTTGACAAAATAAGAAGGATTTCTATACATAAACATATATGCAAATATCATAACAATGCCATGGTTGTAAGTAGAGAGAAAATTATTTATGAACCTGTTCAAATGCCCAGTCATCTTCTTGATCTTTATCTTTGTTCTCTATGTTTCTTGGAGAAGAAGACCAAATAAATCCCTCTAATAAGCCAGTGAATTTGTTGAACTTATCCCCAAGTATAGCTAATTCCCTCCAGCCCCTTTGCCCACGCATCATCTCATCCATCCTACACCAAGAACCATTTAACAAATAATTAAAATGGCACAATTTATTCAAGTTTGTATAGTTCATCCAACTAGATGTCAAATTCTAATAAACAATAATAGCACTACAACACTTTGTGATATAATCCAAAAGCATTATGAACTATGAAGTGAGCATTCTTAATCTTTGAGGCAAGCGACGGGCACCTATAATTCTAAATAAAGTGGAATATGATGAACGTGACCAATAAGACCTACACACCCTTAAGAAAGAGCATTGTTTGACAAATCCATCAAAAGAAACTACAGAAAATAAGTCAAATAAGTATAAGCTGCATTGATACTTTCTAGAAGTATGATATAGAATATAGCCACAAGGAGTAATTGTAGTGGTAGTGAATGATTGTAGTAGTAGTACAACCAATTGTTTAATTCTACTAGTAAAATAAATGTTTGAGATCAAAGGATGAGATCCACTATTCCTTTCCATGAATGCTCCTTCCTTGTGCCCATGATCCTAACCAGACCAATAATTCTACCAGTAAAATAAATGTTTTGAGAACTCTCAAATCAACATCCAAAGTTAAGCAGTGATATTTGTCTATCGAAGCAATGTCTTTCATAAAAGACAAACCTTTATGCTGTCATGGAAACATTTTCATTCTTTCAGCAGTGACCTAAAATGTTGAAGAATTGGCATAATATAGTCTTCAGATAGTCTGCATATTCTTACTCTTAAAGAAGTTTCCCATTGTTTACGAAAGCTATCATACAAGTTCTTGACACGAGATCTGATCTATTCATACATATAATTGAACCACCTTATCAAGATAATTGAACCACCTTATCAAGATAAGAACAATCAAAAATTGACACAAATACCCAAGAGATCACTTCAAATTTAAGCACTAATGTAAATGAAATGTCTCACGATGTACTGTACACATAAAAACCATCCCCATTTAACAGTAGATGTAGCTTATCCATCAACTAGATCATATACTTGCCAAGCTCAATATGATTCATGCATTTTTCATACTCCTTTAAAGATATACAAAAGTATTACTACAAACAATTATTTTTATAGATGATATAAAAAGATCAATACAGCACTTCAAACTTCATAAAAGGAAAGAACAAATACTAATATCATAATTTGAATTTTTCACATCATGAACACGATTTTGAAGTACCTGTAAAATGCTCTTCGAAGACTTCCACATAAATCACCATTTGTGTAGGCCTCACTCTTCAAAACTTGTGTATGAAGATACTTTGCACAAAACTTCGATACAACTTTACCTGCATATCAATTAGAGTCTTCAGCCACTTTAGCTTCCACTAGTCTTTTCATGCAAATAAACATTAAAGATATGTAAAACACTCTTTCCATGGTGCACCAAAAAATGGCTACTACTTGTCAGTAAAAAAGTATCAGCAAATAATGATTTCACATTTTTCAAGAAGCAAAGAACAATAAAAACATGCATTTTAGAATGAGGGGACAATCATAAGTTGAACTATCCTTCATTTTTTCTACAATGGCAATAAATACACAATACCTTAGGGGTAAAATTTCCCTTGACCCTGAGATATACCTAAAATCCAGCCCCAAAAATTATAGGTCAAACCTTATGATTTGCATGCAATGCGACACTTTACTTTAATGCCTACACTCAAGGAAAAATTTGCATCACTAATATTCACTTTCTTGGCTAATGTAAGCTATAGAAAATCGTGATTAGGATAAGTACTTCATTAATATACTTGTACCAAAGATAATGTTTATTATGAACACAAGAAGAATATAGAATGGCTTCTTGTCGCCTTAACCTACACCTGGGATTTGTTGAAGAAAAAGTAACTAGGATCAGTTTTCATGACATCGTAATTATGATTTTTCATTTTTGTAAAACAAGAAAATAAATTTATTATTCCTTGCTGCATGGGTTTCATGAGCAAGAGGTTTTATAGATGGCTCCCATTCAGAGCCTTAGGATTTATATTTAAGGTCAAAGAGTCAAAGTCATCAATAAGGAGCTCTTCATGAGCCTATGTAAAATGTATACAAGCCTAGAGCAGCCCTCCAAGACCAAGCACAATCCTCCAAAACAAGCACAAAGAAGTCTGCAAGCAAAACGATAAGGAGAACGGTCAAATATATATACAAATGTCATGTCAGCTCATATAAAAGACACAACGGTTCACTTGTTAAATTCGGCTTAAAAAATGGGGACATAACCATTATTTATACCCAGCTGAGGTATCCGCAAAAAACTTAGATAGAATCTCGGACTTGTCTGAAATTTCAGAGGTGTGGTACAAAATCTCGGATGGCCCAGAAAGGACAGTATCTCAGACAGGGTACAGGAGTATAGCATCTCGGTTGAGCATCATAATTACAGTTTTGGTTGAGCATTTCGGATGATCATCATGATTACAGTCTCGACATTCTAGGACAGTCTTGGCATATATATCATGATAAGGATCCTAGTACAAGAAGCTCTCAGTTATACACACTAGACATCATTGAAGTATTCAGATATCTCAGTATGGAAGTCTCATCAACATGATGATGATCTCAGTGAGAAGTGCAGTAATGATCTAAGAAAAGATGGAGACATGGTGCAGCAGCTATGTTCTCCTTATTGTGATGATATCTCAGTGAAGGTGCATGAATGATGAACTCGATGAAGCAGCAGTGTTGATGATAATCTCAACAGTAAGAAGAAGGATCGGTGTCTTGGTCTTGGAGTGGCCTAGTAGGTCAAGGGTTATGGTCTTGGTGTTCGTCAATTGGAATCTCTATAAGAAGAATTTTGTGCGGGATTTCCTCTCCAAGAGGGAGAGGTTTTGGCCCTGGCTGAAAGCAGTTTGATGAAGTAAACACACATACTAATAATAAGAAGAAGATCAAGCTAAGATAAATTGTAAAAGCTCTTCACAAATTGTTATCAAGCCTAGAAGAATCCTACTAATACTAATTGCCCTAGATTCTTCAACAAGATTATCATGGAGAAAATCTTTAACTCCACTTGGTGTGGCCGTGGGGGCAAGTTTCAAGTTGAGGCTGTCACTCAATTCTCAACTCCTTCATTTAGGTTTGCTCCTACTCGAAGCCAAGGGGGTAGTCCCCAAAAGATATCTAGGATTCAGCTAGCTCCAAGCTAGCAAGTCAGTTGTCTAAGATTTAATACAAGATGATCAACATACATTTCAAATATAGAGCATCAATTACATTTACAAGCTCAGTGAGCATTTGAAGAAAAATATTCCAAATAAAGATACACTTCTGCAAAAGAAAGCTTCGAAAGAAGAAAAAATGCCACAAGAGATACATGCTTCCAAAGTAAATGGTAAGCTATAACTTCAGCAAGTGCCACAACTTAAAAATGCATGAAAATGAAATAATGCTCGTCAACTTAGAAAATACTTTACCTAATATGCTGCTTGAAAAATAAATAAATGACAATTTCCAAACACAAGATAAAATATTGATGTGGCCTTGCAGTGTACCTATATTTGAAGTGTATGTTCATCATCTTGTATTAAACCTTAGAAAATTGACTTGTTAGCTTGGGTCTAGCTTAACCCTAGATATCTTTTACGGAGTACCCCCCTTGGCTTTGAGTAGGAGCAAACCTAGACGAAGGAGTTGAGAATTGAGTGACAACCTCAACTCGAAACTTGCCCCTTGTTGTCATCCAAAGTGTACACCTAAGGCGCAACACTCAAAGTAGGGGTTATCACCTATTCCATACTCACTTTGTTTAAGCTCTCTCCTAGACAAGCTATGGGGGGTAGCCCCTAAAGATGGATGAAAGAGGAAAATTTGTTGGAACAAGAAGTTCTAATAGACTAAGGGCACAGCAATCACTCCTCTAGGCAACTTGATTTGAATTTAATTGACAAGTGAATTATTATTATTGAGCAATGTGAATTATTAGAGATAGATTTGATTAAATTGATGAGACCAGTGCACTAATGATAATGCTCAAATACAAATTAAAGTACTTGCACAAAATAACTATATCTCAAATTACAAGAGAAGCAATGCTACAAGATAAAATTCGTATGAGAGATCAAAAGATTACAACTATATATGTGAGCAATAAGAGATAAATTTGCAAGAGAAACAAGAATTGTACTTCAAGTAAAATGATATTCAATATAAGGATCACAAGTAAACAAATTGAGCTCACGATTCCAATTATAGATAGTCAATTGAAATGCAAAATGAAGATGCAAGATCTACTTATGTGGGATGCAAAATCTTGATTGATTTTAATTATATGCCTATTCTAAGGTGAAAGTCTTGTCCTCAATTATTTTGAAAGTCTTAGAACAAGGTTGTTGGGAGAACTGTTGGGGAAGGAGGCTAAGGCCTCATTAACAATCCTACCTAGGAGTTCTAGCAACCCAAGTGCCTTCATTCCTACAAGGGACTCAGCCACAAGAGAACTGCAATGTCACTCGTTTTAATCGTTGCCTAAGGGTCAAGTTTCTCAAATTGGAAGGTTGCCCTATCTCTCTATTAACCAAGCTTATGCTTGGAGGTAAATTTTAAGATGCAAATGCAAATGCTTCAATGAGATTCAATGACAATGATGCTTCAGTAAAATAAAGAGCCAATTCACTTATAATCAAGATTCACAAGATTAGCTTACAATAATGATCAATGAAGCAAATATAATGTTATTAAATGAAACAGTGGAAGAGCGATTAGATTAGATGTTGGAGCAATATCTCACAATGCCTTTAACAATAAATGCTTCTTAAGGTGGCTTTACTTATATTAGACAATGGAAAAAAGTAAAGGTATATGATCAAAGCACTGTTGAATGATGGCAAATGAGATTGCTAACAAGATTAAAAAGAGACTACTTAAAATATTCAACATGCAAATGAAACCAAAGACAAGAACAATTCCAAATGCAAAAGATCGAGTAGCTAATGAATGCAGCTAAGAGATGTGATCTAAACTAACAATGCAAGAGAAACAAGTTAGTAATCTAGATCTAAGAGAAAAGGAAAAGAGAAGAAGGCCTCCCTCTTAAATAAGGAGGCAGGATACCATGGGATAGAGATCCCAAGCTCCCTCAAGCAAAAGATTTTATTTTATTTTTACAAGAGAAGAAGTCCTTTTGAGAGAGGGAAAGGACTTTTCAATCTGAAGGAGAATTACAATGATGATAGATAACATCACAACCCAACCTCCTAAAGATGCAAAGATGAATCAGATGAGCTATCAATTATACCTCAAAGCACCTCAAACAAGATTGATCCAACCCTCAAGGGCACTTGGCCTTCAAAAAAAGATTAACACCAATCACAAGAGAGCCCAAGGCTTGAGGAGGAAAGCCTCCAAAACCTTACGATCAACCCAAAGAATTAATGACCAAAAATTATTTAAATTTTATTAAAAAAAAATTATGATGATTCTCTTAAGATCAAGGCTCAAATTCACTTCAAAAAAATTCAGCTCCTCCAATATTGTCAAAACCTTTTTCCTCGGTCAAGGAAAAGAGTCCTCGGTCTTGGAAAAAGAGGCCTAAAGAGTATGCAGCTTCCCTAAAAATTATGCAAATGATGTCGAGCTTTTTAAATCATTTTTTATGCCAAAAATATGTGGAGAAACCCTCAAAATTTATGTTGAAACACCTACAAAGGCAAAAGGGTTAGCAAATAAAATTCAATGGCAAAAGAAATAAAACCCTAGAGGCTTGCGACACCGGGAAAAGAGGCCTAGAATGCTTGTGGCCGACAAGGAAGAGCCTTAAAATTTATAAACAACAAAAATGATACCCAAACCCTTCTTGATGCCAAGAATGACCCTTCAAGGCTAGTGGCTAGCTCAAAGAGTGAGGTCTGAAGATAATTCTAGCCAAAACCCGCAGCGAAATCCTTGTAAATTTTGCAAAAAAACATTAGAGGTGCAATCCCTTGAGAAATTAGATCTTGAGGCAAAAGAAGCCATCAAAACCCTTGTAGCCTTCCAGAAAAGGCTAGACAGCCCTTAAAAATAATCCGTTGACCTCCAAAGCCCTAGTCATCTAGGCTAAGAGGCTAATCCCAGCTTCCAAAATTGATATTCTTCAAAATCTTGATGGGATCAAACTTGCAAACAATATATACAAATAGATAAAATATATACAAGGTCAAATGGAAATATATACACAAGATCTATTAACAAATTTAATAATACAAGCTCTTTAAGTAGCAGATCTATTCATCAACGCTGCAAAATAATTTTTAAAAGATTTTAAAAATATTTTTAATTTAGATCTAGAGAAAATGGTAAGGAAAATCCCTTTTGTTATTTGAATGATAAGTCTTCAAGTGACCCACAATGGGTTCTTCATCTTCTATGCTTGGCCAGTTGGTTAATTCAACTAAGAATGTCCCCAAGTATCCAAGATCTGATTGACAAAAATATTTCTTCACACTTGAAAGACAGTTGTTAGATCCACAAAGATTTGGATAGCATAGTGATAAAGTAGTCTAAGGGTTTAACTAAAAACCAATAGATCAGCTCCACCTAGTGTGTTTCTCCAAATCTAAACAATGATGCAAGGTAACTATACACCAATGAATCTTCAAGAGCTAATGGAAACAACAATGTGAAGCACTAGTATAACATTAAGCACAAGAGATCAGAGAGATTATACAATATCATTGAAGAATAACACCATAATTTTTCCCCAAAGACTTTTATTTTATTGCCCAAAAAATATTACAGTGGTAGCAGAGCTTCACTGACCAAGAGCTCAAAATTATGTGATGATACAATGAGGAGTTTAGAGCTTCCTTATATAGAAAAAATGAGAGCATAAGAGCCTCCAAGTGGAAAAAACTATCAATTGACATGATCCATGGCTTGATCCTCTTCAAAAATATATGAACCTTCAATTACCGTTGCACAGATCTCCACGACTTCCTTGATTGATGTGTTGGATGGACCAATCTTTGCCCTCAAGGTGGTTTTGGACCACTGGAAAATCTTCAAAAATAATTTTCTTGAAATTTCCTCATTCAAAATAAACACTTAGACCAAAAAAATTGATTTTCCTTGAGAAAATATTTTGTAATATTCCTACTTAGTGTTTCACTAAGGGAATATGGAAATTTTGATCAATTTTGGCATTCACATTATCTCACTTAGGAAAAAGGGGGCCTAGGGGACCCATATGTGATTTATGGCCTTAGAGGCACTCCAACTATAGGCTCAGCAAAATATTGTGGCTTTGGTGGAACGTGGGTACCACCATGAAGGCATTTTCAGCCCACAACAAGAATATGCTTTCATTGGCTCAAAGAAGGTGGGTGGAAGTCAATGTGGGCCCACATGGGCAGCCGTAGAGGCAATTCGATAAAAGAGGAAGGAGCTCTCATTTTTTGTCATCATCCATCATTTTTTACTGTCTTTGACAAGAGCACGCTTGAGCAATGAGCCAAGTTTGCATGTGTTGTTTAGCACAACGGGTGTTTCCGAGCGGAAATCCCAACCGTTGCTTCGGTGGACTTCAAGTGCCAACACAAGGAGGGAGTTCTTCTACAGCATAATCAACACCAACAATAGGAAGTCGATTTGCAGCAGCAAAGATAGCCACAACAACACAGGGACTGCGTAGTCATTGATAGAGGCATTTTGGGAGTGTGGGGAGATAAGGGAATTTGAGGTGGGCAATTGGTGGGAAGGCTTGGGAAGCCTTCTAACAGGGTTTGTAGGTATTTTGTAGGCATTTCAGCAGCAAATCATTTAGGAGGCCGAATTTCCTAGCTGGAGAGCTAGTCAGGCTCAAGGGGGGCGAAATTCCAATGTCAAGCTTTGGCCAAACCCTTTGTGGGTTATTCTGGGTTTCTTGAGTAGAGGCCATGATTAAATTCCTGGAATTTTCTAAGCAGTAGAGAGGGCTCTAGCAACTCTTCATTTCAGGCAGTAGCACCATTTTCTGGGTTTACACTGTAGCAGTTTGGCCGAATTGACAAGGCTTGAAGGAAGGAGATCAAGGATCATTGAGGACTTTGCTAGCTTGCTAAACGCAAGCCCAAGTGCACACATTCCAACACCTTGATTGTACACCTTTTCCATTTAATAAAATGAGTAGACAGCGCTAATGTGGAAGCATTTTCGTGGTCTGATTGTTTGTTTCGATTTTTGTGATGTGTTGTCTATTTTGCTTTGATTATTCACTGTTAATTTTCCCTTAGGGATATTACAGTGGTATAAGAGTTATAGACTTGGCACAGCCTGTGGGAGCAATGCAGTCTATGACACTGGAGGATAGGCAGAACGTGACATACCGGAGACAGAGATACAAGAGCAAAGAACGGCAATTAGAGATCACCCTTTATCTCGTGGCGACAGAACCAGAGGCAGAGGAACCCAACATGGAGGATAACGAGGGAGACAAAAGGGATGAGGGGAAGGAGTTTTCCGAACTCCTACTGAAGGCAGTGTACGATTTGTCTCGGAACATTGAAGGGATGGGGCAGTGAAATAGCAATGGCAACAAGGGCAAAGGAGTCCAAGGGGATTTCCACAATGGAGAAGGGTTTGGCACATCACACCACCATGCACCTCTCCATGTCAACATGCCATTGGTCCAAAACACACCCCCTAGATCCACCATTCCCACGTTCCTACAATCTGGAGCAGGAGGAAGCACCCTATGGAGACTACTTCCTGGGGTATCAGTCTTATGGGCCTAAATTTGGGAGGGTCATTACTTTCAAAGATTTCTACCAGCGAAAAAGCAGCAACAAGTCCAAGGGACAGAATGGAGGAAGTTATGAGAAGGGGACACACTTGCAGCGCATGGTGGGGAGGCTATTTCTCCCAACTTCTGATGGGTCCTCCAAGAGCTCGGCCAAGGCCTAGGTTGAGAAGTTGGATGTCTATTTCCAACTGAACCAAATGATAGAAGGTGAGGCAATCAAGATTTCCACATTGCACTTGGAAGGGGAAGCCCACGATTGGTGGTTCCACGATTGACCACATTGGGGCATGCTAGAGTGATTGCCTATGATGAGTTCACCAGGAGGGTGTTGGAGTGGTTTGAGAGGAAGGATCCAGAGGAGTATTTTGGGGAGCTGACTAAGCTCAGGCAGACCAGGAGTGCAAAAACCGACATCTCAGAGTTTCTGCGTTTGTCGGTGATGGCCCCAAACTTGTCAGAGTCTAGGAGGATTTTCATGTTTATCGATGGGCTAGCAGAGCCATTGCGTGGGTTGGTGAGGTCCAACAGGCCCACTACATTGTAGGATGTCGTAGGGAGAGCCCGAGACCTATAGGATGCCCTACCCAAGACAAGGGCACCATTTCCCCTAGACAGGGCTTCCAGCAAAAGGGGAAGGACTGCAGGGCCCCACCACTAAGGGCTAATCAAGGGCATGCACAGCTAGATGATGAGACTAGAAGAGACCTCAGAAGGAGGAAGTGGTGCTTCACTTGTCAAGAGCCATGGGCACCAGGCCACAAGTGTGCAGCAGGCAAGGCTCACTATAAAGAGGTCTTCTTTGACAGTGATGCTGAGGAGGAGACTTATTTTGAGATGTTGGGGGAGGAAAGTGCAGCACCACCAGGAGGAGGAGGACCACCACCACCACCACCACCACCGCCAAGGGGAGTTTCTTTCGCACTTACTGGAGGGGTGCTTGCATCATTGCGAGGGGTACCCAAATTTTTTATTATGAGGATCTGAAGCATTGTTCAGGGGCAGCGTGTCTCATTACGGGTGGACAGTGGGGCTACCCACAACTTCATTGATGTGCAACTATTTCAGAGGAGCGGCATCACAACTAAAGAGTTAGAGAGATTCTCATTTCTCGTGCCTGGGGACAAGACCATGAAGTGCACCTGCTATGTGCCGAATTTGACAGTGACCATGGGGAATTACTCCATGATAGATCATTTCTTTGTGGTGGATGTACCAGACACCAACGTTGTGTTAGGAGTGTAGTGGCTCTATACACTGGGCAGAGTCACGACAGATTGGCAGAAGCTGGAGATAGAGTTCGTAGGGCCAAATGGCAAGACCGTGTTGCTTCGTGGGATGCACTCATACCCCC
The DNA here is from genome assembly GCA_000404065.3 of Pinus taeda. Taxonomy (NCBI): domain Eukaryota; kingdom Viridiplantae; phylum Streptophyta; class Pinopsida; order Pinales; family Pinaceae; genus Pinus; species Pinus taeda. Next base: position 150,389 of record APFE031271926.1, on the reverse strand, counting down.
CACAGACTGTCTCGGCCCACAAGATGGAGGCTAACTTGAAACATGGAGACATCGAGTGGATTGTGGAGTTGAGGATCTCAAAGGCTGGGGGAAAGCCCAAGCCACCACATCTGAAGATACATGCCATTCTTGATAGGTATCCAGTGGTGTTTGGGGACATACCACCGGGATAACCTCCTGACAAGGGGTTTGAGCAAATCATCGAGTTGGAGCCAAGGGTGCAGGTCGTCATCACCGCCCCTTGTCGACATCCCAAGGCTTATCAGGATGAGATTGAGAGGGCCATCCATGAGCTATTGGCTCTAGGACACATTAGACCCAGCTCTAGCCCTTTTGCTTCATCAGTTGTGCTGGTTAAAACGAAGAACGGGTCCTTACAAATGTGCATTGATTACAGGGCTCTCAACAAGAAAACATTGAAGAACCATCACCCTATTTCCCGTATAGATGAGCTGATGGATGAGTTGAGGGGAGTGAAGTTCTTCTCGAGGATTGATTTGAGGTCGAGGTACCATTAGATCCAAGTGAGGGACCAAGATGTCCCAAAGACAACATTCTGGTGCCACTATGGGCACTTTGAGTTCCTGGTTATGCCCTTTGGGTTGACCAATGCACCTACCACATTCTAGTCATGCATGAACCACGTGTTTCGTGGGCAGTTGAGGAAGTTCGTGTTAGTGTTCTTTGACAACATACAGATCTATAGTCAGACGTGGGAGAAGCATTTACAGCACCTTGAGACAGTACTGTGCATCCTGGAGGAGTAGCAGTTCTATGCCAAATTGTCCAAGTGCGAGTTTGGGCTGACTGAGATGCTCTACCTTGGGCATATCATTGGAGAGGATGGTGTCAGAGTGCATGAGGAGAAGGGCAAATAAAAAAAAGCTGAAGGGAAAATAAATAAAAAAGTCACATACCCGCATAAGTGACACCAAAGAACCCTTTTTTGACCCAAATGGGTCACTATCTTAATCGCAAATTTATTGTAGCCTTTTCTTTAGAACATTGCATTTTTTCCCTTGTACCATCAATAATAAAAAGCCATTAATAAATGATGCAAAGGATCAAGGATGGATCGACTATGCATCCTAAAAAACCATCATAAAGATGCATCCTAAAAAAAGAAAAAAGAAAAAAAAATTGAGCAAAAATTTTATGATGCATCCTTATTAATGATGTTTTCTTTATTTATGATGCATCCTTAAATAAACAACCAGTATCAGGTGATAAACGAAGTGATCTACTACCGAGATCGGATTTACTTGGTACCCAACTCCCCACTGAGGGAGAAGATTCTATAGACTGCCCATGATTCACCACTACCAGGGCATAAGGGGTTTACGAAGACATATCAGACCATTGGGGAGTGCTTTGCATGGAAGGGCCTCAAGGAGGACATCTGAGGCATATACGAGAGTGTGACACATGCCAACGGAACAAGGGAGAGTAGACACACCCCGTTGGTCTATTATAGTTGCTTCCCATTCCGGAGGGAAAATGGGAAAGCATATCAATGGATTTCATCACCAAGCTGCCCAAAATATAGGGAAAAGATAGCATATATGTGGTGGTGGATCGCTTGACGAAGTACGCTCATTTCTTTGCCATTCCAACCCGATACTCGACCTCACAAGTGGCCGAATTCTTTTTCGGGGAGGTATTTCGGCTATATGGTCTCCCCAAAACCATTGTCAGTGACCAGGATAGCAAGTTCATGGGTGGGTTTTGGCAGGACTTATTTAGATTGGTGGGTATGGAACTCACCCCGAGTACCAGTTACCACCCACAGACGGATGGACAAATGGAGATAGTTAACAAGTGGTTGGAGGGCTACTTGCATAACTATGTGATAGGGCAACATAAGGCAAGGATACGATGGCTGCATTTGGGGGAATACTGACACAACACTACGCATCACATGTCTATAGGTATGTCACCATTTCGAGCCCTATATGCTTATGATGCATTTTCTTTTGTTGACATTATGTTTGGAGACAGCAAGGCCCCAAGGGATAAGGACTGGATACAGGAGAGCCAAGACATCTTGAGGGCTCTAAAAGACAATCTACAAATGGCCCAGAATCAACAGAAGCTTTATCCATACAGGGGCGAAGTTGAGAGGCAATTCGAAATTGGGGACTTGGTCTTTTTGAGGCTCCAACCATACCAGCAGTCTATGCTTAAGCAGAAGGGGGCTGAAAAACTCAAATCCCGCTTCTATGGGGGCCCTATCGTGTTGCTCGAAAGGTGAGGGAGGTAGCATATGAGATGGAGCTACCACCGGGGAGTCAGGTGCACAACATTTTTCATGTGTCTTACCTCAAGAAGGCACTAGAGCAACAAGTCACCGCTACTACAGAGTTACCCCTATGGATCATGAAGGTCATTTGGTGCTGGAACCAGAGGCCATTTTGGATTCCAAAGATAGACACCTACATAACAGGGTCATCAAGGAATTTCTGATTCAATGGAGGAATCTACCGGATGAGGATACCACCTGGCACGGGGAACAGATACTATAGCATCCTTCTTTGCAGTTCCTTGAGGACAAGCAACGTTTTGGCGAGGATGGTTGTGATATTCTTGCTTAGTGTTTCACTAAGGGAATATCGAAATTTATATCAATTTTGGCACTCACATTATCTCACTTAGGGAAAAGGGGGCATAGGGGAACCATATGTGATTTTTGGCCTAAGAGGCACTCCAACTATAGGCTCAACAAAAAATTGTGGCTTTGGTGGAACGTGGGGGCCACCACGAAGGCATTTTCGGCCCACAAGGAGAATACGCTTTCATTGGCTCGAAGAAGTTGGGTGGAAGTCGATGTGGACCCACATGCGCAGCCTTGGGGGCAATTCAATAAAAGAGGGAGAAGCTCTCATTTTTGGTCATCATTCATCATTTTCAAATTTGTCTTTGACAAGAGCACGCTTGAGCAGTGAGCCAAGTCTGCATGTGTTGTTCAGCACACCGTGTGTTTCCGAGCAGAAATCCCAGCCCTTGCTTCGGTGGACATCGAGTGCCAGCCCAAGGAGGGAGTTCTTCTTCAGCATAATCCACACCAGCAACGGGAGGTCGATTTGCAGCAGCAAAGAGAGCCATAGCAGCGTAGGGACTACGCAATCATTGATAGAGGCATTCCGGGAGTGTGGCGAGATAAGGGAATTTGAGGTGGAGAACTGGTGGGAAGGCTTGGGAAGCCTTCTAATAGGGTTTGTAGGTATTTTGGAGGCATTTCAGCAGTAGATCATTCAGGAGGCGGAATTCCCAGCTGGAGAGCTAGTCAAGCTCAAGGGGGTCGAATTCCGGTGTCAAGCTTTCACCAAACCCTTCGTGGGTTATTTTGTGTTTCTTGAGTAGAGGTCAGATTAAATTCCCGAAATTTTTTGAGCATTAGAGAGGGCTCTAGCTGCCCTTCATTTCAAGCAACAACACTATTTTCTAGGTTTTACAACACAGCAATTGGGCCGAATTGACAGGGCTTGAAGGAGGGTGATTCAGGGATCATTGAGGGCTCTGCTAGCTTGCTAAAAGAAAGCCCAAGTGCACACATTCTGGAACCTTGATTGTACACCCTTCCCATTTAATAAAATGAGTAGACAGCACTGCAGTGGAAGCATTTTCATGGTCAGATTGTCTATTTCGATTTTTGTGATGTGTTGTCTATTTTTCTTTGATTATTTACTATTAATTTTCCCTTACAGATATTACATATTTTCCTTCTGGCTCAACGAATTTTTTGTGGGTCTTCTCTACCTTGGAAATGAGACTTTTTCTTCATTTTGAATTTAATCCCTTTTTGGAAAGTGTGCATTCCCCTTTTAATTGGCGGAGGAAAAAAACTCACTAGAGTGAAACTCTTTGGCAAAAATCATAGGCTTACCTAGATGTTTTACAACGATTTATAGACATACTAGAATCATTTTTACATTAGGACCAACAAGATAGTGGAATTTGGATACATTATGATGACCAGAAGCTGCAAGATGATGAGGAAATCTACGGAAAAATAAAAAATAAAATAAAATAAATAAAATAAAAATTGATTGCTCTACACTGTACTCTGCTCAAGGAGTGGTTGACACATGAGTGGTCAACACCCCAAGGCCACACCAAGTGGAGTTAAGGATTTTGTCTACAATAAACCCCAAGCGTGGGTTAAGGAGGCAACATTTTTAGCGCCTAAGCAAGGGTGAGGTTTGTGGAAGGAAAGTTATCTTGGAACCTATTTTAGAACTTCGGACTAGCTTAAAATTTACCAAGATAATCTCATCACACTATAAAGCGGGTACACTACAAGACGAAATCAATATTTCAGCTTGTGTTTGGAAATCTTCATTTATTTATTTTTCAAGCATCATATTGAGTATTTAAGTATTTTCCAAGTTGATAAGCATTTATTTCATTTTCAAGCATTTTTAAGTTGTAGCACTTGCTAAAGGTATAATTTGTTATTTACTTTGGAAGCATCTATCACTTGTGGCACTTTTTCTTCTTTCCAAGCTTTATTTTGCAAAAGTATATCTTTACTTGGTAAATTTTAGCAAGTATTGACATTTGGGCACTAGTCTTATCTCGCCATATTTATTTTGATGCAAGTGCTCATTGAGCTTGTAAATGTAATTGATGTTATATATTTTAAGTATATGTTGATCATCTTGTATCAACTCCTAGAAAATTGACTTGCCTGCTTTGAGTTAGCTGAACCTTAGATTTCTTTCAGGGTCCACCCCCCTTGGCTTCACTAGAAGTAAGCCTAGAATGAGGAGTTGAGAATTGAGTGACAGCCTCAACTCCAAACTTGCCCCCAAGGCGAGTGACAGCCTCAACTTCAAACTTGCCGCCAAGGCGAGTGACAGCCTCAATTCGAAACTTGACCCCAAGGCCACACCAAGTGGAGTTAAGGATTTTCTCCACGATAATCTCAGATGTGGGTTAAGGTGGCAACAGGGCTAAAGCATGGGCGAACTTCTATGCAAATCATAAAAGAACACCTAGATTTTCACCATGATTTCTAGAGAAAAAAAACATATAATCCACAATACATTCTATTTAACAAATTGTTATAAAGGACCAATCCACCTTTTCCACAAACTTGCGAAGGGAAAGATCTGGTTCCTTCATTGCCACATTCATGTTAAAAGAATCTGAGAACATAAAATGACTTTGCTACCATTTACAAAGTATACTAATATTATCTAAAACATGAAAAAACAATACAATGAGTAGTTCTTCATTAATTGTACAATTGAAATACAAAATATATAATCAAGTAATATGTGAGTGTTTATGGCTTGCAGACCCTTTACAATGATAGTTCTACAGCCACTAATGTCTATATCACACAAGCCCCTTAATTGCACTTTTAGCTCATACACATCATAAACAATCTCTCTATCTCCACTCCTCATTAAATGTAAAACTTCTATGCCTTTTCCATGATGCAATCACAATAATTAAATTCTTGTCTAAACCCACTATGCCCTGATCAAACCGCCATCCTCTCCCTATCAACTAACAAGCATCCATGGGAATAACATCACACAAAATTTCATCCCTATATTCACCTATGTGAAAAGAGACTCAACATTGATACATCACCATCACCCCATAGCCTTCTTGGAACAAAACATCGTATATGGTCGAGGATGCTTCTGCCTATCTGATCCCAACTTCCCTACTTAGTAGCAACCATATTTTTTGAACCACCACAATTTATTATGAACTTATAGCACTTACCTCCAAATTTTCATCGTGTTATAACAATACTATTTCTTACCTACTTTTGTTCATCTAGTATCGACTATTCCAATGCTATCCTACCTCTAGGCATCATCAAGTGCTCTACTCTTTCAATTTGTTGTGACAATTATATGTCCATCCTCAAACTCATCTCCCTCTACTAACAGGTTCTCGATTCAACCTTCCTTATGTCATTCCTCTATGGTCAATCAAACAAATTGTGGCCATCATCTCCATAAGCAAGATGATAGCTTTCCTGGTGGCCATCTTGATGCCCACACCATTTAAAATGTTTAAGCCCTTTGCCACATATTTTTCCAAGAGAATTAGCATCTCTTCTATAGTGCCTACCTTTTCCCTTCATCTGTTGCTTCCTTCGCTCACCTCAATCCTTGCAAAAAATTCTCTCTACTAATGTCGCACAACAAATTTCCATCAACTCTCTATACTCATTAATATGCATCCTACACGAAATAACTTTTATGTAGACTATACCATCTTGAATTGTGAATTTAAGACCATTCACATACCTCAACACTTGTTGATCTTCATCTTCCTTATGTTGAGTGCATTATAGTGTGGAATTACCCTATGTACTCCCACCCGCTCTAACCTTCTTGTTAGTGATTTTGCATTTGTCAAAAAAAAAAAATCTTCTTATAATCCCCTAGCAAACAAAACTCACATGTGACATGACTTAACATTGTTGAACACCATGCATCTTAGTCATAGGGTGTACGGCAGTACATGATTCGTCCATCAGTAGTGCTATCGTCCCTAACCATCTTTTCCCAACTCATTGGCCAGATGAGAGGTACTTCCCATGACTCTCGGACTATATGGGTAGGATGTGTGTTGGGGCATCAGCAGGAGAAGGTGAACCACTCATCCTGCTCATATGCCATAGGAGAAGGTGAACCACTTATCCTATGCATATGTCAATCGTAGGGGAAGGTGAACCACTCACCCTACATACATGTGTCTAGGTAGGAGAAGGTGAACCACTCACCCAACACACATCAACCATAATGAGGTATCACAGGGGAAGGTGAACCACTCACCCAGTATCTAGCGCACCACTAGGGGAAGGAGAACCACTCACCTTATGGTCGCTCATAGCTCCAAGAAGTACCCCAAACCCCCAAAAGCTCCCAGAGCTCAGTGTCCAACTCATATGGGACCCACATACGAGGGTCGTTCCACGACTCCAAGTCTCTCTTAGAAGGTTAAGAAGATGGCCTTGCCCAAAGGCTTCGTGAGAATGTCTGTGACCTGCTCGTTCGTCCTGATGTGTTGTAGCCTTATTTCTCCCTGTTGTACCATGTCCTGGATAAAGTGGCCCTGATATCAATGTGCTTGGAAGGGTTGTGGATCACGAGATTCTTTAGTAAGAGAATCCCACTCTTGTTGTCGTAGAAGATAACGGTGGTATCCAGCACGTGCTCAAATAGCTCACTAAAGAGCTTTCTCAACCAAACAGCTTCGCAACATGTCATACTCACAGCAATGTATTCAGCTTCGATAGTGCTTAGTGAAACCGATTTTCGCTTCTCGCCTATCCAAGATATTGAAGCAGACCCAAAGAGAAGCAACACCCAAACTTGCTCTTACGATCCACCACACTACCAGCCTAATCAGTATCTGAATTTCCATGCAGCCTCAAGTTCCCAACAATGTATCTCAGTCCCTAGTGGATTGTGCCCCAGAGATATCTCAAGAGATTCTTAGCAGCAATCCAATGAATGTGATGAGGCTCGACCATAAACTGACTCAACATGTTCACAGTGAAGCATATGTCAGGACGGAAGTTGACCAAGAACATCAAGGCCCCCACAAGTTGGTGATACTCGGAAGGGTTCGCTAATCCAGGCCTACCAGCACTTCCACATAGATTCTTAAAGTTGAGTTCCATCGGAGTAGTCACAGACTTGCAATCCATCATCCCACATCTCTCAAGTAGCTTCACAATGTATTTTCCTTGAGAAAGGAAAATCTCACCTAGCTTTTGCCAGACCTCTAGCCCTAGGAAGTAGTGCATCAATCCCAAGTCTTTCATCTCAAACTCGAAAGCCAACTCCCTCTTGCATTAATGAATGAGAGGGTCATCACCTGTCAAAAAGAGATCATCCACATAAAGGACCAGAATGAGGGGCTTGTCCTTTTCAACCTTGAACTATAAGGCTTGCTTCAACCCATAGAGGGCTTTCTTCAACCTGCATGCATGTGTCTCACGATCTTGAACTTCGAACCCCTCGAGTTGTTCCACATAGACTTCCTCTTTAAGCGAGCCATGCAAGAAGGCAGTTTTGACATCCATCTGGTGTAGACTCCATCCTTGCGAAGTGGCAAGGGCTAATGATTGAACGGATGGTGGTATACCGGCCAACCGATGCAAATATCTCATCATAATCTACTCCTTCCTTTTGAGAGAAGCCTCAAGCAACAAATCTGGCCTTGAACTTTTCAGTGCTCCCATTAACTCCATGTTTGATCTCGTAGAGCAATTTTGAAGTGACCACTGACTTGTCCTTGGGTCTAGGAACCACATCCCAAACATCATTCTTTGTCATGTCCCTTCTCAAATACATTTGTAATAAAGTGTTGCTACACAATTTTGGCTAAGGAAGACAACCCATCATTTTCGACTTAGGGACTTAGGACGCAATTCGACTTTATTTGGTTGCTAGTGGAATGTGGGGGCCACCCACATGGGAGTTCGAATTGGCCCATTCAAATAGCTTGGAGGGAAAGTTGAATAGGTGGATGGAGGGGCCCACATGAGGCTAGGGAGGCCCAAGGAGTTATAAAGAGGGAGCAGCTTTCATTTTGGATTCATTCTTACACCTTGCAATCAAAATTACTTGATTGTCCACTCTGTTGTTTCGCTGAGTCAACCGGTTGTTTAGCCACGAATCTCTCAAGCGGGAGACACAACCTCTACTTCAGGGGACCATCCATGCCCGCCCTAGAGAGACAGTTCCATAAGTATTTCAGGAGTTCCCGGAATCTGTTACAACACTACCATTCAGCCACAATAGGGAGTGCGTATTTCTAGCTAGTTGGAGAATACGCAAGGGGAGTTTGAAGCTATCATTGATCAAGCATTTGCCGGGAGAGTTAGAGGATTAGGAGAGCAGCAAAGAGCCAGCGTTTCTTGTGATTTTCGGAGCCAACAGAGCTAGCGTCCCAAAAGTTCAAATTACTGGACTTGGGGACAGTGTAGAGGGCCAGTCCAGCAATTTCGTGGAGCTAAGGAACACGTGCCATAGGCTAGAAGCCCATTCGGGAAGTCAAGGGATTGATAGCAAAGGTTAGCCCAGCACTTTGGTTCCATTTCCAGGAGGATTTACAAGTAGATTCCAGCAGGCCGAGTTTTGCAGTTGCAGCGGAAGCTGGGCTCCAAGGGGGTCGAATTTCAGAAGTCTAAACCAACTAAATCCCTTTCTGGGTTTTTCTGTGTTTTGGGCAAGGATCACACTTCTAATTTTATAGAATTTTCTAGGCATATCTAAGGGGTCAAACAGGGGTCCCAACTGAGCCAGCAGCTAAAGAAGCTAAGGGGAATTTGGGCCAAAATTCCAACGTCAACATTTCACCAATTCCTTCAGGAGTTTTTCTGGGTTTAGGCCAAGGAGCAAGGAGCTGAAATCTCATAATTTTTCGAGCATGGGAAGCAATGATTCCAGCCCTTCGAAGTCAGCAGACAAAACAGTTTTCTAGGGCAACGCAGTTCAGTTTGGTGCAACAGTTGTATCAACCTTCAGTTCAGCATTTTCTCTCCTGAGTTTTGTCATGCTTGTCCATTAAGACAAGCCCAAGTGCACCATTCTATTTTACTATTGTATTTGCTCCTGAAGATGTAATAACATGGCTCAGCAATTCTCTATTTCCAGTGTTTCGACGGGTGCTTAGTGTATATTTCGTTTTTCTAATTGCTAGATTATTTGCATGCTTTGTATATCACTTATATTCCTATTTAGGAACATTACCATTTTCATGATCGACTCATATTCCTCGTTCATCACATCCTTCCAAACTTGGTGTTTCACGGCTTCTTCGAATGTGCAAGGTTCACTTTGTATAATGGTACTCAAGGTAGCAAAGTACCCTTGGTACCTGTTCGGCTTCTTGCTTTCACGAAATGTCCCCCTTTGTGCAAATGTGTTTCTCAGAATCTTCAAGAGTATCTTTGAGCCACAAAGGTCTTTTTCTTGAAGTAGTGGGCTCACTAGGAGGTGGATCAATTGGACCCATCGGACCTTCAACATCGGGGATTGGTTCATCAGACAGAGGTTCATCCTAGTTTTTTGCATCAACGTCATCATTGTCCTTCCTAGGGATAGGAAGATCTCAAACCTTCCTAAGAGCAAAATCTTCATTGAAAGTGACAACATGACTTAATTCCACTTCCCTTTGACCAGGCACATAGATTCTATATGCCTTCGAAGTTTCACTGTAGCCGACAAACGTTCCTTTCTTTCCAAATGCATCTAGTTTGTTTCTTTTCTCTTCAGCACATGAAAATATATGGGACAACCAAAAATTTTAAACTGAGAAACATTAGGTTTTTTACTGGTGAAAACTTCTTCGAGTGTCTTTAAGTCCAAAGCATGATGCGGGCATCTGTTTTGAACATACACAACAGTGTTGGCAGCTTCACACCATAAGAACTTCAAAAGACCTTGATCATGAAGCATGGCACAGATAGCTTCTATGATAGTACGATTCTTCCTTTTGGCAACACCATTTTGTTCAAGAGTATATGCAGTAGTGGTCTTCCTCTTAATGTCAACTTCTCTACAATAGTCTTTGAATTCATGACTCATATTCGGTCCCATTATCGGTCCTCAATATTTGATCTTGTTTCCTATTTGATTCTCGACCAAGGCTTTGAAAAAGCGGAACCATTTGAACACTTCATCCTTCTTCTTTAAGAAATAGATCCATGTTTTGTGAGAGAAGTCATCCACAAAAATAGCATAGTACAAATATCCACCCAAAGATGTCACGTGCAACATACCCAATAGATCAGAATGGACCGATTGAAGAATATCGGTGGTTTGAGTTTCACTTGAGGAGAATGGTCCCCTTGTATGTTTTCTAGCTTCACAACCTAGACAAAAACCTTCATGATCTAAGTTGAATTCGGGCATACTTGTGACCATCTTCCTTACATCAGGTAAGGCTTTGAAATGAAGGTGAGCAAATCTTCGATGACATAATTCAGATTGAAGAAAAGTATCACCAGTCATTGCTCCCAACAGACCTCCTCTAATATGATAGAGACCTTCAACCCTGAATCCAAGAGTGAACGCATCTCTTGGGTTTCTTTTCCAAACAGGAACTTTCCCATCAGTGAATGTCACCTTAAAACCTTTATCTTCCATCGCAGAAGTAGAGACAAAGTTCTTTTTTAGATCAAGTACATATAGCACTTCTTGTAAATGAAAAGTTTGACCTTGATTGAAGTGGAGAGTAACAATCCCAATTCCTTTCATGGGATAAGTGGCATTATCCCCAAGTATAATCTCCATATTCGTCTTATTTTCAATCAAGTTAGAGAGAGCTTCTTTGTACTCAGTGAAGTGCCTTGAGGCACCACTATCAATCAACCAATGATCTAATGTATCCAAAGGAGAGGCAGTGGTGAGCGCAGACATAAGATAAAATTATTTTTTCTTTACAACATTAAATTCTTCATACTTGGAGTCTCTTGACTTCTTGGGAGGACAACCATTTCCATTTCAAGCAGCGGGAGCATTCCTCTTTCTTTAGTTGTTGAACCTGTTGTTTGGATTGTCATTGCCTTTGAAGTTGTTGTTATTATTGTCATCATCTCTTGGTGTATCCTTATTGTGAGGGCACTCTCTAGCGAAGTGGCCAAACCTATTACAATTGAAGCATCTTCCTTTTCTTCCTTCTTTGAATCTCAGCTTGAACCCTTGACCTTGATTTCTTGGACCGGCATTGCTCTTCCTCTTAGTATGAGCGGAGAAGGCGATAGGTTTGTTTCCATTTGAGGGCTTGCCTCTTTCCATCATCCTTATTTCTTCTTGAATGCGTCGAGCCAATAATTCATCAAATCCCGGAATCCTGTCATTGTTGAGGATGGTGGTGTTGAACACATCCCATTCTCTTGTAAGGCCTCCAAGTGCAATGACTTCTCCAATAGATAGGAGATCCTTCTTGATCTCAGTAATCCTCATGAAGTAGGATTGGATGGATTTTCCCCTATCCATATTGATGTCTTTCAATATGTTCTTGGGAAAGAGAACTTGATTTGCATTATTTACTTTGAACATCCCAACCAACTTGTCATACATCTGCTTAGATGTTTCCAAATCAAAAATATAGGCAACCAAAGGCTTGTGAATAGAATCAACAATAATTTTCTTAGCTTTAACCTCACATTTCTTATACTTTGTTTGCGCAGGGACGATGCATTTGAAGGAGGCTCCACTGTTATTCCTTTGACATAGTCCATGGCATCATTTTCTTTCAATGTCAAATCTAGAGACATCTTCAATGCATGATAGTCAGATTTGTCCTTCAGGTTGTGTCCTCGGATTTGAAGTAAGATGTACTCATCATTGGGACTAGTTCCAAGTCCTTGTCCAACATCTTCCCTTAGTAATTGTTTTTCCTCACTCTTGCTTGGGCTTTGTCTTCAACTAAGCTCTGATACCATTTTAATTTTAGATAACAAGGGTATGTTCTATGGTTTAGCACAATTTACTTCAATGTTCTTTATCAGCCCAATGACAATTTCCAATTATATTCAGTAGAAATCACAATAACTTAAACACAATGATTAAATGAAGATAGAACATAAAACATGTGCAAAAGACAAGCCAAGACAAGAGGACACAAGATGTGGCAGAGGCCAGGTAAAAACCCCAATGTGGGGAAGCCCTTTGATCAAATATTCTTATTATTCTTCAATAGTTCAGCAGAGAGAGAGTACAAATATCAAATTAACTTGCCCAAAACAGTTCTATCAAAATCAACAGTCAACTGCAGCCCTAACCAAAAAGTCTATGTTGACCAAAGCAACCCCAAAATGTCCTCCAAGCAACTCAGTTAACAATAGATCAATTTAGCCTTCCAAGAGAGTCAAAGTCAAGAGGACACGAGATGTGGCAGATGCCAGGTAAAAACCCCAATGTGGGGGGAAACCCTTTGATCAAATATTCTTATTATTCTTCAATAGTTTAGAAGAGAGAGAGTACAAATATCAAATTAACTTGCCCAAAACAGTCCTGTCAAAATCAGCAATCAACTGCAGCCCTAACCAAAAAGTCTATGTTGGTCAAAGCAGCCCCAAAATGTCCTCCAAGCAGTGCGGTCAATAGTAGATCAATTTAGCCTTCCATGAGAGTCAAAGTCAGCCCAAAACTATTTGGTCAAACTAGTCAAAGGAGAGAAAACACAGCTGTAAATTTGCAGTCAACATTGAAGTCAACCCTAGTCAAATTGTCCCAAACCACTCGAAATCTGTGTCAATAAATGGGGCCTTCAAAAATCGGATTTCTACCCTCAAAAACGAAGTCAACGCTGGTCAAAGGAGCCATGGTCAACGCTATTCTATTTTCTTGAAATTCAGCCAACAAACAAACCCAGAAATTCGCCCTCCTTTCACACCTGCAAAGTAGAGAAGGTTACCTCTTAAGTTGTAAGAACCAATCAAGAGAAGAGAGAGATATATGTGATGAGATGAGTGATGTCCAAATGAGGAGAGAGGTCACTCCTATTTATACACTTCGTTGAGGGTGAGGAACACATATGTTGTGCTTTTAAGTTTTGAGCCTAAATTTGACTAAGGCCGACCTTGACAATTTGTGCATGAGAGAGAATAAATTGAAAATTCCATTTCTGCTTGTGAGAATGAGATGATCTTTATATCAAAATTGGACATCTCGAAAAGAGGAATCCAATGCAATAATATCTCCATCATATGAGTTGTCCGAAGGTGGAATTTGGCCCTAATTGCCAATTTTAACAATAGCCAACACAAGGGTTCAACCAACCCCTCCGCAAAGGTATAGACTTTCCTAGCATCTGACAAATCTAGCACCATCACTGACACCCTTAGAAACTCTTATATGTAGTGCTCCGGGCTGGATGTCTACTTGAGCTGTGTCAACTCTCTGAAATGTGCCTCTTGATCCCTCATGTTAAAACGCTCCACCACCCTCCGAGTGAAGTCCTCATAGCAAGTCACGCTAGCATGCCCTAGTGTGGTGAACCCATGGAACCACCAATCGTGTGCCTCCCCCTCCAATTGCAAGGTACCCATTTTGATGGCTTCCACCTCAGTCATCTGGCTAAAAGCTAAAAATACGTCTAAATTCTCAACCCATGCCCTAGTTGTGCACTTAGATGACCCATCAAATGTGGGGAGATACATCCTCTCAATAATACGTTACAACATTACGGTTGAGCTGGCAGAAATCCCGTAAGGTCAGTGCAACTCGAAATGCATCCCCCATCGACTGCCAATCCTCGAAATACTCTCCCATAGGCATCTAATCTTGCCCAGCCTGCTCATCGACCTCCTGAAGGAAAAAACGTGGAGCAATGTAGTTCAGGTTGGCCCACTGAAAGCGTGTGGGTGAGTCAAAGGGGAATGATGGTCATACTAGTGGGAAGCCCTTGAAGTCTCCCCAAACACAAAATCTCGGTGAACGCTCTTGTCTCGATTCTACTGCTTAATATCTTCCAACATTTCTTTCTAACCCTTTGCCAGGTCACTCAAAGCCTTCAAAAGGCTATTGAACGATGCCTCTCATTGCTCATGGGTTCCACCATGTCTACTTCTTCTACCTCCTGTTCTAGGCCCTCAATATCAAGTGTGATCTCTAATTCCCTCTCGCAGCTCCTACACCTATGCCTCCTGTAAGTGATGTTTTGCTTCTCTCCTATGATCATAGAAGATTTCCCCCACAACTAAGACAAGACCGGTGCTCTGATATTTCCCCCACAACTAAGACAAGACCGGTGCTCTGATACTACTATAATATTCCTACTAGGAATTTAAGTGATAATCAAAACAAAAACTTCACATGCAACACAAAAATTCAACATGCAATCAGACACCCATGTATTTAGCCAAAAATTGCACCTAGTGGAGCCATTTTATTGTCAAAGAGGAATGGTACAATATATGTGTGGAATATATGCACTTGGGCTTGCTAAAGCAAGCTAGACAAACCCCACATGAGAAATTGTGTTGCCCGGATGGTAGGAAGTAATCCTTCTGCAAGCTCTATGTTGGCCCTGGAAATCTACAACTGCTGGTTGGAAAGAGGCTATTGTTTGACCCCTCTAGAGTGCTCAGAAACTTCTATAAAATTAGCCTTGGTCTCTCCTCAACAAACCCATAAAGACCGAGAAAGGGTTGGGCCTATTTCCAACCTTTTGAAATTACCCCCAATTATAGTGAGCTCCTCCTTCAACTAGGTAATTCGTACCCCCAAGAATTCTACTATCAAAGCCCTCCAAAATGCTGAGCAAACTACTTGGAAATTCTCCTTGTGTCCCCTAGCAAAAATCAACCCTAAACTTCTTGTCAAGCCTCCACAAGTGACTGCACAGCCCCCAGTTAAGACACCTCTGTACATGCCCAGGAATGAGAAATACAGCCTAGAGGATGGCCACCCAAACTACCTATCAATCCACTGCAAACATGCTACTAAACACCAAGGGAATGTGCCCCTAAATTCCCGAAATCAGCTCTGCCCTGAAGCTCACTCCCCACAAGAGTGTGTGGTCCCTGTATGCACCTAGTCTCCAAATGACTCGAATCTCCCTGTAGAATCTCCTCCAGAACAACTCCACAATGTAGCAAAGGCTCCCTTAGGGTGGCATTCGAAGTCTAGCAAAGGAGTTGAGATTTCCCCTCAAAAATCTCATGCATTGAAAATCACTCGTAGACTTGGCTCAACAGCTCAAGCGTGCAAGATGAGTTGGTTTGTCAAGTGATCAAAAAGCGCCCAAGTAAGTCCTCTCCTATTTATGATTGAGCTTTCCCTCTCCAAGCGGGCCCCATACATCAACCCCTCTTTTCCCCTCTTTCTCTCTCCACAAGTACGCCTTTCTCCAAGGGGTGCGTATTCCTCTTGGGGTTGCCCCCACTTCGTAAGAAATCGATTTGCCTTCCTTTTCCTATGTTGGAGCCTCCTCAAGTCAAAAATGCCAAGTGGGGTCCTCCTAACCCACTCTTCCTAATTCTGTTGTGGCAAAACTGCAAAATTGGTAATTACTTAGGAAAATTGCTAAGTAGGAACACCACACATCTCCATGTGACCATTATGTAGAATGTCACCAAATTTATCGTTGGATTTCCAACACCCTAGCAAAGAATATCATGCAGACCCCTAACAAGGTCAAGCAACCACAAAGTAAGCCCTCTACAATGTGCAAATCCATCATGGGCCATCCAAGGGCTAATCATACACCATGTACCCCAAATCTCATGAAGCACCACAAACATGGTGTCAACACTTTCTAAATAACCGCAAAAATTAACAGATCAAAACTAGTCTTGTTCCTTCATTTTTGTCCTTTTTATCTTCATCTTCTTACCCCCAACTTCAAGCTCTTAATTCTGAATTGCCAGCTTAATCTCCATAGTAACCAACTTATAGTTACTTTTTGGAATGTCATAACAATTCCTTTTCTAAATTTCCACCTTCCCTATGTGAAACCTTTTGTTGCACCACTCTTGAACTTCCTTCACTCTTCCATACTGCTTCACAATCTTATACATTGCCTTCTCTTTGTTCTCCACAACATCGTATGTGATCTTCTATGTGAGAGCTTGCTCTATGCAACCTCTACATCTAATCCCTCCCTTTGTACATCCTCATTCTCCACACTTCTGTGTTTTTTATTTCTCCTTGGCATATTTCTCATATAACTTCTCCCATGGTTCCTTCTTCCTCATGCACTCATCCTAAGCACTTTCTTTTGCTGCACACTAGTCATCTCCATTGTTGTATTACTCTTCCTTTGCAATCTTCTACACAAACCTTCATTTTTGTTGCACAACCTTCTGGGTTTTTGTGCACAATGCTCATGCATCAACAAACTATCTTAATAGAATTGGAATGATAAACATTATGAAACAAGGCCGATGAAGTGATGTCAAGGCATCTGAAAGTCCCACCCTTCTTTTAGGACTCGAGTACTTAAGTGGATGGTTCATCATAAGAAGTTGAGAACCTAGCAGTAGAAGACTGATTACATCGCACCGGTCTTACAAATAAATGTTGTTTGCTTTCTGTAAACCTGAAACAGTTAAGCATGGAATATGGAATTACAAAGCTTCAAGGACATCGTGGACCTGGATTGCTGTTCAGTACAATAATCTCTCTAGTTCTCCAAATCATAGTAAAGGGTCTATTTTCGGTGTTAAATGGATGATCAAGGAGGCAAGCAAGAGATTGTGGGACGTAATCAAAAGGACAGGTTTCTCCTTCTTAATGGAAACAACGTTGTGGGGTAACTTTTCATCAGGTGAGTACTATGTTTAAACTGGGATAAGTTTCTACATTTAGATCAAATTCCGCTATCCAGGTTTAAGCCACAAATGCCAATTTTAGAAAAGATACAAATTCTATTCAAGTTGGGGCCAAAGCAAACTTGATAGCTCTCTTGCTTATAAAGGAAGGGGGAACTTGTGAGATCACTCCTTCGCTCCCTGATGTGACAATCTTGATAAACATATATATTTGTTTCTGATGAAATATATGATGCATTTTCAAAAGAGAATAATTTTAGTCAAAATATTATAAATCCAACAAAGAAGAATGCTCACACTAATTGACAGAAGATGTTTGTCTTGTTGATTTTAAGATGAGATTCATCATTTTATATAAATAAGTAAATGATTTTGATTTTAGTACTTTCTAAACGAAGAAAACAGAATTTTACGTTGTTTCATATTTCTTGCAATATGAAACTCAAACAGATTGTCTTTCCAAACCTCTATTCATACAGATTGGAAGAAAATTGCATTACTTTTTGGTACACTATAATGCCAATAATTCAGTAGATGACATGCCCTAGAAAGATATTTTTGAGAGCAAAATTTAATAAATAGTAAAATGATAATTAACGGAATGTTCTCAAAAAACTACTAACTGCAACTGGACAAGTGAGAAAACAAGAAAGTCTAATAACAAGCATTATATGGATGCAATAAAAAAAACACTGCTAAAACTCTGATAGTTCAGTAAGTGTATATTTGATATTACCTCCATGACCATCATAAACACCAAAAAATGATGTGCAATTATCAAGATCTGGAATTGCTGCATGCTGCACGAAGACATTGAAGACAACATAAAAAAGGGTGAATACTTTCACATGTTAAGGATCATGTACAAAACTTGCCCTTAAATTATGCACATTGAATATGACCAAATTCACACAAACATATACATCGCCAGAGCCTAACATAATAATAAAAAGGCTAAAAAAAGCCTAGAAAGAAAATTTGCTCTGTGATATGATTACGTTCCCAAACACCATTGTAAACCCTGGATATTTTATTTTGAAATTTTAAGTTTAATTTTACTGTACATCGCCATTTAATCAGTACAAAAGCTTCATCTCTGCACACAAACCAGATGATGTGGGTTATTAATATGTATAATATTTTTCTATAATTTAAAAACCAAAAAAAAATGGCAAAAAGTATAAGCCTATAGCATTTTAATACTACTATCCAGCAACTAGTGATCAAGGAAATAAACAATATATATGCCAATGGCTAACTATAACAGGACAAACAGCACAAGAGCCACAATAACCTATGGATCTCAGCTTCACAGAATTGCTTTTTCCGAGAGCCAATTTAACATGAGTCCCTTCCTTCAATATGTTATACCATTGCTTACCTATGATATGATTTCACTTGTCAAAACAAATAGCCTTCTTAAGCACTTATCCAGACAAACATTGCTCTGTATGTTGGGGGACAGCCGTGTATTTAAAGAAAACCCTGCAATCTTTATTGCAGAATTATTTGGCAGCTCAAGTGTAGCTCGGGCAGGTACTCCTCCACAGGCCTTATGTCTAGGCATGCAGAAGTCGCCCACATTCTCCTTGGAACACTTGCTCAAGTGTGAGCAAGTTGCTAATGTAACTTAGCCTAAGTCTAACTCGTGAAAAAACACATGAATATGTTGGCTTATTGAGCTAATAAAAACGTAGAAAAAGTAATTTACTTTACTAAGTTTTAACCTTAGCCAGCGATCTCAAGTGAGGCGAGATCTAATCTTGGTTGTCAATCATTTGAGATTAGGGCTAGGGTTAAGGATTTGGCTTAATGTAAAGTTATAAATCCAGGGCTAAGGAGAGGAAAAAGACACAACAGCAGCACAAGATTGAGAAAGGCATCTTAGTGAGCAGTGTGATGGGTTCGAGGGAGTGCAGAGAGGCTGCAGATGTAGATCTATAGATCGAGCACTGATGTAAGGCAGATCTGTTGGATCAAATCTAGGTTATTATATTATATATTTTCTCAAGTAGGCCATTATCCCAAGATGGGAGCCCACGTAAGTTTGGATTTGTTAATGAAAAACTTGTTGGGCAAAAAGCTATTTGTATCATTGTGATTGAGATCGTCATATTTGCTTCAGCTGAACCTAGTTGTGTGTTTATTCAATAAGCTTTGTGCTAGGAATTAAACATTAGGTGTTAGGTTCACAAGAATTCTAAAATGGTATTAGAGTTGGAACTCTGAAGAAAATTGATCTCGGAATCGCAAAAGTCAGGTTTGTACTAGATCTTTGGGGCCGAGTTTAGCCGCAATCATACAAGGGGAATATTTTTTAAGAGGATCGTGATCACAAGTTGTATAGTGTGTGGCGCGGTTGGCTGACGAAACAAAAATGCAGGGGTTAAATTAGGAAATTATTTATTTTGTGTGGCCCGAAAGATTAAATTAAAATAAAGAGGTGGTGATTGGGCCAACATCCTTCAACTATCAGACCTGCTACCGAGAACAAAAAAGTGTTAGGGGTGGCTGAAATCTTTGCTACAGAGATAATCCAGGTCGATTGAGCGCAAAGGTAGTGATCATGTGCCAAGACAAACTGAAACCACAGGGCGGGAAAAGATAGTAAGCCACACATGTGCAAAGTGTAGAACTGGTAGAATGCAAGGTTATGTAAGGATCGAAGGGGGCAGCGATAGGTAGGATGTGGTTGATAGCAGTCGTCATAGCCAACCAAGAGAACATGGAGAAGATGAGAGCAACTTCAACGGAGAAGTTGCCGACAATGTCGCCAGTCAAGATCACAAAGTTGACAAACACAAGACAGTGGGTTGTTAGACATCATATGGCGTCAGAGCTTGTTCCAACCACAAAGACCATTATGAAGGGGGAGCTACAATCGCCACAGAGTACGTTCACTCAACCAGCCACACGCAAAGGATCTAGGCTAGTTGTCAAAGGTCATGTGTGGCCAAGGTTGAGGTGTCGAGGGTCAAGCAGCTAATTGAAGCCCCAGGTGGACACAGCGACAACAGTTAGCAGCCAGGCAAAAGAAGGCTGCAGGACATCAAAGCCGCCAGAAGTGTCGTGATTGGGTCTAGATAGTGCCAAGTGGAAAAACCATGGCAAAGCTGGGAAGATTCAACGGATCAGCCAACAAAGATCCGCAGCAACAGAGTGCAAAGCAAGTTGTTTTTGGCAAGTTTTGATCAGTCGGACAAAGATGGCTATCCGTCTCATGTTTGAAGATCGCTTGAAAGGGTTGTCTAACAACAACATCTGGAAGGAGAGAATTCTGTTGGAGTTAGAGTAGAATGAGATTTGGGAGTTTGTAGCACAAACTCAAATTACTCCTACTGATGCAACACTTTTGATCGCCCATAATAAGGACATGAAATCCAGGAGAATTATCCTAGACGGAGTGAAGGATCACATTATTCCTCATATATCCAAGAAGAAAATTGCCAAAGAAATGTGTGAGGCGTTGAACAAGTTATACCAAAGCGAAAAACAAAACCGAAAAACGATGCTGAGAGAAACTTGGGGGCACCAAGATGTCTAAGTCTGAGAGTTTCTTCATATCTCAATCGAGTATCTCAAGTACAAAATGAACTTGTTGCAGTATGTTAGAAATATTAATTTCTAAATTGTTGATTGTTGATTGTCTGTTAACAATACACACAGGTTTCTGAATGTAATCTATTTTATTAATTGATAATATTTGAATGATGAATACAACGTTGAGGCGGTGCTCCTTTAATAGGAGGAGCCTGGCCATGCCTAATCAGAGAAACATGTCCTTTGGGACTAATGTCTCTTTATTTAATTAATTAATTGATTATAATTAATCATTTATTTATTTAGATAATATTTTAACATTTTAATAACTTTTATGAATTTAAATTCATAATATTGCCTTCCCCTTAAGATGCTTTGTCCTCAAAACATAGGTAGGTTTGGGTGTTAATGAAGGAAATGCTCTGATTCCCAAGATGAGTCTTCCTTTGGTAACCTCTTCCATTTGATGAGCTATTCCTTTATTGTCTTGGATCGTAAAACCTTTTCTCGGGTAGCGAGTATACCTTCGGGTTCGAGGACTATTTTTCCTTCTTCATCGGTCTTTGGTATTTATGTTTGTGCTATTTGGTTTTTCCCTAATACTCACTTGAGACTTGATACATGAAAGGTATTATGGATTCGGCAATTGTCAGGTAACTTTAATCCATAAGTTACACTACTTATTTTTTTTATTATCCGATACGATCCATAATAGTTAGGTGATAATTTATTCTTGCCTTGTTGTTTTAGGGATAACTGCTTATAAGGTTGGAGTCTAACAAATATTTATAAGGTTGTTTTAGGTGAACGAATCTCTCGTAGACATCATCCTCCTCCTCGTCATGAAACCTTTTTAGCAGGGCATTTTTAAAGTTTTACAAATTGAACGAGCAACTCGTACATTTAGATGACCACCACAGAAACCACTCATATGCTTCTGCTTCTAAATAGTTGGATGCAGTCATGACTCTTTCTTCCTCGCCGAGTCGAGGGTTCGCTAAAAAAATGGCGTCCATTTTATTTACCCATACGACGGCGCCTTTATAGTTCTTACCATCGTATTTAGGTAATTCATTTTTTATTTTAAGATGGTTCTTTTCAGAAGATTTGGTATAATATTGGCTTCCTTCGAAGTGAATTTGTGGTATTCATTGCTTCTCATGCCTCAAGAACCCATGCTCTAGAGAAGTCTGACCTTCCGAAGTCTTGGGACTCTGTGTAGCTGAAGATGGATCAGTCGCTCCAAAATGCTGGCTCATCAAGTTTTTTAAGAAAGAGATATCATTGGCCATTTGGTCCTGCTCACTAACTGACTTCTCGACGTTATCTAGGCATTTATTTAACTTGCTGATGTCCTCTTGAATTTTTTTCATATCGTCATTGTTGTTGCTTGCCATTTTGTTTCGTTTTTTTCTTGAAGACCCAATTTTTTTAATTAAATAATAATTTTATTTTTAATTATAGATAATAATAATAATAATTTATTTTTAAATAATTAATAATTTTATATAATATTATATATATTATTATATAATAGACAGATATATATTATATGATTATAATTTATATATAATATATAATTATATGAAATATGAAAATATATAGTTTTTAATTGTTTTTTTTTTTGTAAGTGTAGGTAGTGCCTTTCTTTTCTATTTATGATAAACAAGGAGACCAGATACATTGTTTTGGTGGCCTCAACCTGCCCCGAAGGGAAACCAGGTCTGTTGGCCACCTCAGTTTGTTATAAGCATTCCAAAAACAAAATTTAACGAGTCTTTCCATACTGGCTATATGCACTATACACCTACAACTACCTATTAAGCTACTAACATGCATAAGATTGTGAAAATAAAAAGTTCATTAACCACATAAGAGGCTCAAGAGAATCATTCCTTTCTGGTTCCTGCATTTTGGTCCATTTCCATGGGAATGTCAATTTGTTCCTCTTGACTTGTGTTAATACTAACCATCTTGGACAACAGCTGAGACATCTCTTCTAGTTTGTTGTTCTGTCTAATCATTATGACCTGGAAGTTTTTCATTTCTTTCTGCAAATTTGGCATAACATTTGCGATTTCCGCCATTTCTTTCGCTACCTATTCCAGTGCTTTTGCCAGGGGGCTTTTAAGAACCCAGTAGATATGAAGAGACTGCCTATACAAAGTCAGTCTTCCCCGCGTATTCCCTGGGTCTCAAATCATTTCAGCCCATTCTTCTGTCTCGGATTCCGACTGCTCCTCCAACACACCGGTTTCCATGTCTTGGATGATTCGGCGGATGTCTTCACTCGTGCCTTCCCGATATGCTCTTGTCGCTTCCTAAACTGCACTCAGTGTAGACCTTCTCCCTCTGCTCTGGTTGCTTGGGATTTCTGTTGGTCGACTTCCCTGGTTCCCTTGCCTTGGTCGTCCTCTGCCTCCACGTCCTCTACCGCGACCCGGGCGCGCCATCTTGATTTCAATCCTTTCCTGTTGACAATTATCAATCACCAGTACCAAATTATCAAGTTTCCTATCATCCTCTCCCACTACAGTTTTCCTTATGGGAATTCCTCTCTTTCTATTGCAGTCACCACCATGTTTTTGGGTTTGACACTCTTCACTATTATCAAGATACAAGAGATGTGTAAGACCCTCTGTTAGGGATATCAAATGGTGGACTAAGGATTTAATTTTCGAATCCCCTCTTTCCGACTTCCCCTCTGCTTTTGTGGTGAATTGCTTGCCATAGTTTCCCAAGTTTCTTCCCAGACTGTGCTCCCAGCTACAGTTTCCCCGTTCACCAAGAATCCCCCTCCAATTCTGACTCAATTGTCCCTCACATAGAGTACCCCTTCCTTTACACTCTGCCACCTTCATATAATGTCTCTTCACCAACCTTCTCCCTCTTCCATTACCGCCGCCACTTCTACTAATCACCTATAGTCCACCTCCCCCACTCCGATTTCTTGGGCCCTGCGCTGACCTGCTACTCATTGCCTTGGCTGGAAGGGCGGCTTCAACCCTGTGGTTACGTCCGGCTGTCCTTCCGTGATCATAATTACTCCTGCCACCCTCGCCTATCTCATTACACATCCCGATCAGGAGATATATAGTTTTTAATTGTTAATGGACCCGTGTATGACCGAAAAACGAGAATCACGACCGTTGACCGTAATTTGGATTTGTAGCATGATTCTCCCGTCGCCCTGGACTTACACGTGTAGATAGCGGATCGTTCCATTATGGTTGTTCCACACATAACCTGCAAACATCAACTACAGTGTTTCTCCACGCCGACTTACATGTGTAGACAATGGATCGTTCCATGGTGGCCGGCTATTCCACGCCTAAACTACAAACGTGTCCTCCACGGCACGTTGTTCCTCCACGCCACAGGGAATCGTGCCACTGTTCCAAGAGCAGTAGTCTTGCAACAACGAAACAATAGAGCAGGCCGATGATGGGACACCCGTAGAGCCTGACGACAAGTAGGGTGACGTGGGTTGTCACCAGAAGAATTTTGCCTCTGATGCCACTATTAGAAATATTAATTTCTAGATTGTTGATTGATTGTTGACAATACAAATGGATTTCTGAATGTAATATATTTTATTAATTGATAATATTCGAATGATGAATACAAGGCTGAAGCCATGCTTAATCAGAGAGACATGTCCCTTGGGACTAACATCTCTTCATTTAACTAATTAATTGTTAATTAATTGATTATAATTAATCATTTATTTATTTAGATAATATTTTAACATTTTAATAATTTTTATGAATTTAAATTCATAACACAGTAGGGGAGAAAGCATCAAACTCACAACTGGTAAGGACAGCTCTGAATGAGTATACAGAGCGATGGGGTTCCTTTGTTAAAGAGTTGTGGCACGGGGGAATCTCCCAACCTGGGCCACCCAGGAACAGACTCGTGAGGAGATTCTACATGGCAACCAAGTAAAAGGTGAAAGGGAAGAGGAGAATGTGTCTATTTCAAGTCATGTAAGAAAGTGCAAGGGGATTGCCAAACTGAACAAGGGAGAGGAAGGACCCTCACATGATGGGAAGAAAAAGGACATGAGCAAAGTCAAGCGCTTTGCACGTCACAAGCCAAGACATTATGTGAGCCAATCTACAAACAAAAAGAAAGACAAAGGAAAAGCACAAGTTGCAGCATCAGCAAAGATTGAAGAGTGTGCAGTAAAATTTGAGGAGTTTCATTGGTGGGTGCTTGTCCTTCTGGAACTAGTGTTAGAGGTGCTTGGTTTGTGAACAGTGATGCATCGTTCGTGGATAGTGGAGGATGTCTCCATATGATTCAGACATGCATGTCAAAGTTGGTATGAGTACCATACATGCAGTGAAAGGGGTTGGAACAATGATATTCTAGCTAGAATCTAGAGGATCTCTAGAGGCGGCAAAGGTGTTACATGTCCCAAAGTTGAAGACAAACTTGCTCTTAGTCTTAGCTTTGGAGGACGAAGGGTATAATGTTATGTTTTAGAAAGGAAAAGTATTCATACATTCGGAGGGAGCTACCCAAGGTATAGCAATAAGGCTTGGTGTCAAAAAGGGTAAATTGTACAACTTGTTGGGCCATCTTATAAATAAATCCAAGAGGATCTTGACTCGAGGATCGATGTTAGTGACAGAGATTGAGCAGGAAGCTCCGAGGATTGAGTTGAGACCAAATACTCAGTCTTCTAATCTGGAAGATACACAGGAGGCCTCTTCCAGATCTGTTAGAACCAGTTGGCACGAGCTAACATCGATGGTTGCTCAAGAGCAAGCTCCTAGGAGCATGGTCGAAAGAAACAAGTATTTAGTTCAGATTCCAAAGTAGGTAGCAAGGAATTCGATCAGTTCAAATGGAGTAGCTACAGCA
The DNA here is from genome assembly GCA_000404065.3 of Pinus taeda. Classification (NCBI taxonomy): domain Eukaryota; kingdom Viridiplantae; phylum Streptophyta; class Pinopsida; order Pinales; family Pinaceae; genus Pinus; species Pinus taeda. The sequence goes on along the minus strand of APFE031271926.1, from coordinate 124,714 downwards.
ATGGATGATAGTGTCGTGTCATGTCCCTTCTTGAATGATTGGTAGAGGGACAATTCATCAACCCATTTTCAACTCCCATGGGCTAAAGTTGCAATGAAAAAATTAATAAAGGGGTCAATTAATAAATATACTTAACTTTATCAAATGACATTATAAAGTGACAATGAAAAAAGTGATGGGAAAACATTAGAAAACAACTAAAAATTAAATAGAGAGGGAAAGAAATTCAAATTTGAGGAAAATGGGGGAAATTAGAAAAAGGAGATTAAAAGGAAGGAAATCGATTTCCCTCCCATCATGGAGAATATTTTTCTTGTGATATCGAATTGGAGACCCTGGAGTTTCATCTCTTCCCAGGACAAAAACCCTAGGAAGGAAACTAGTTTCAGTGGATGATCACCCACCCTAGCTGGTTGGAGAAGAGATCACTCAAAACTCTTATTAGTGTTTAATATTGGCGGAGATCAACATCATCGGAGCTTCATTGAGATCGATTATCTTACCATAGGAGCTCTTTCCCATCACACAAGTCTAGTTTGAAATCTGGTGGAGCGGTAAACGCTATTGGAGAGATCATCTCTATCATCTGCAAGCTGGTTACATCGTTGGGAGGATCAATTTGCTTGTTCATAGTTGAATGAGTGCATAGGAGGGTTGTAGTTGGTGAGAAAGGTTCAAAGGAGTGTAGTTGGGTTACAGAGGACAGATCACGGCTAGAAATAGTGAGCAATAGCCATAAACTTGGAGTTGGGAGCAAGTACGCTGAGTACAATCGTGAGCCATTTGGGGGTTTGGAAGCATTGTAACAGCCATAAAGGTGTATATGGCACTTGGAGACTAGATCGAAGGGTGAATGGACCGAAACAGCTTGTAAAGGCCATTTCTAGCCATTAATATGGATACAACAGTCACTATAGGTGTCAATACATAGGCAGATTCAGTCATTCCAAGTAGTTGAGGGCGCTAGCAAGGAAACATCAGTCAAATATTGATTCTATGCAAGCAATTTGGTGTTCCAATAAATTAATGAACGTTGAATATTGTCTGGGAGGTCATGTTAATTCCATATCTAGTTGGCAACTTCAAGTTACAACATTTAACTAGTTACAAACTATGCCAAGCATGTACCTTCAATGTACTATTTGAGATAAAATTCAGTTTGGTATTTTCCTACATCTTTTTCTAATATTCTACTGCATTTAAAAGTAGAATTTTGCATGCACACAAAATTTTAAAGAAAATCACAAAGACAATACAAATCACCAAGAAACCCAAAAATAGCAAGCAAGAAAATTATACAAATTCCAATCAATAGTTGGCCAAGAATATTACAATGGTATCAGAGTTGGTAATCCTGCTAGCTTGTGGGTTGAGTTGATTGGATGTTTCATGAGGATATGGAATACGTCACATACCGAAAACAAAGGAGAAGGGGAGGCAATCCTTTTTCAACAGAATTAAATTCCAAAGAAAGGGAAAACATGGGGAACATTAATGAACGACCAAGAAATAGTACCTTGGACGTATTGAATGGTGTAGCTTGGGGACAACAACAATTGGTTCAATTAATTACACAGCTGGTAGCAAATAACCAGAACCAACATGTAGATAACAATGGAGCAAGTAGGTCCAACGGTCATAATAGGGAACAAGGAAAGCAAAAAGTGGAGTATAACTCCAGTATCTCGAGCAAAACAATCCCTAGACCTCTTCTACCCAAGTTTTTAGATGAGCCACAGATAGAAACCACAAACAAACAAGTCAAAATGAGGGATTTGATGACTACTTACAAGAATATGAGGTGCTTGGGCAGGTTTTCTATCGAACTATGACATTATAGGATATTTGCATAATTAAATATAGAAACAAGCCAAGGGAATTTAACAGGGGTATGCAAGGGTCCCAAAATTTTGATTTGCTAAGGTAGGTGGGAAAACTATGTATACCTTCATTTGATGGATCATCCAACTACACAACAAGAGCTTAGTTTCAAAAACTTGACACTTATTTTTAGCTAAATCCTATGACAGAAACAAAGGCCATCAAGTTTCCTACTCTACATTTAGAAGGATAAGCTCATGAGTAGTGGTACCATTGGTTGGTAACTCTAGGGCAGAACAACATCACTTCTTACTTAGAGTTTAAACAAAGGTTGATGGACCGGTTCGACATGAAAGACCCCGAATTATATTTCAAGGACTTGACTCAAATCAAACAAACAGGAATAGTAGATGTCTACATGTCAGAATTTCAGAAGATGACAATAGGGGTAATTGATGTGTCTAAACAAAGGTTGATCATGTTGTTCATCAAGGGTCTTGTCGAGCCCCTTTGCAGCTTGGTCAAAGCTTTCAAACCAGTGACTTTACAGGATGCTTTTATCAGGACCTGAGACATGGAGAAGGCAATGCCAAAGAAGAAAGCTCCTTCCAAACCTTTCACCCCTCAAAACAATAAGGACAAGAAGCCATTGCAAAAAGAAGGGACGGAGAAGGCTAGGATGGATAGTGTCACCCATAATGAATTAAGACAGAAGAAACTCTGTTTAAGTTGCAAGGAAATATCGGAGCCAAGGTATAGATGCATGGGAAAGGCAAAGGTACACTACATCGAGTTACTATTGGATAGTGAGGAAGACAAGGAAGAAACAAGACCGAACTAGGATATTGAGCATAGCATCACTAAAGACAAGCAGACACAGGTAGAGATGAGAGAGGATACACAACCACAAGTGAAGGGAGGGTAATGCAGGGCTAGAGGATCACAGCGTTGATTGATGGTGTGGCAACCCATAACTTTATTAACATTGCTTTGGTGAGAACAAAGTGCAATTCCATTGAGGAATTTGAAGGAATTGATGTGGTAGTGGAAGATGGGTATAATTTGACATGCACACAAGTTTCTACAGTTAAATGTCAACCTATGTAACTACACATTAACAGAGGATTTTTATATAGTTGACTTAGCAGACACAAATACAGTGTTGGGAGTATAGTGGCTATACTCCTTAGGGGACATCCTAACCAACTATCAGATTATGAAGATGGAATTCAACGAGAAAGATGGAAAACAGGTGGTTTTAAGGGGCATGTCGAGTGTTGCTCGAAGAGTAATTTCAGCAAAAAGGATGGAAGGGATCTTTTGACATGGAGATGTAGCATGAGCAGCGGAGTGCCTCATTACCACTTAGGGAACTACAAGTAGCACCACACAACATCACCCGGATATACAGTTCCTTTTAAATAAGCATGATCAAGTTTTTTGGGGAGATTCCTCTAGGGCAACCTTCAAACAAAGGGTTCGAACATTCTATTGGAAGAGGAACCAAACCGATCATCACTACTACTTATAGGCATCCTAAGAGATTCAGAGACGAAATCGAAAAAGCCATAAAGGAGTTATTAAACATGGGTCACATTAGGCCCTACTCCAAACCTTTCGCTTCCTCAATGGTGCTAGTTAAGAACAAAGATGGCACAATGCGGAAGTGTATTGACTACAAAAACTTAAATAAGAAAACTATCAAAAATAGGTATCATATCCCACAGATCAATGAAGAGTTAGACGGGTTGCATGGGGCAATGTTCTTCTCCATGATAGATCTTCGATCTAGGTACCATCCGATTAGGGTTCGGGAGCAAGATGTGCATAAGACGGCATTCAAATGAAGATGTCATTGTGGGCACTATGAGTTCTAACTTCTAAGTCATGCCCTTTGGATTAACTAATGTGCCAGCTACTTTTTAGTCATGCATAAATCATATTTTTAATAAGCAGTTGCATAAACATTTGTTGGTATTCTTTGATGAGTTACCGATTTATAGTCGGACTTGGGATGAACACTTGGTGTACTTGGAGGAAATTTTAAGTATCATGTAGGAAGAATTTTAGTATGCCAAGGCCTCAAAATGTGAGTTTGGTTTGACTGAGATCTTGTATTTGGGGCATATAATTAGTGCGCAAGGGGTACAAGTGCACTAGGAAAGGATCCAAACCATTCTGGATTAGCCTACTCCCAAGAATCTTACATAGCTACGAGGCTTTTACAGATTAAGTAGCTACTACAATCACCTTATAAATGGGTTTTAACAATTAGATGCATCGTTGAGAGACCTTATAAAGAAAGGGGCATTTCGATGGTTGGAAGTTGCATAGCAAGCATTTGACAAATTGAAGGAAACAACGAGTACACGTCCAGTATTAGCTCTGCCAGATTTTTCGCAACCCTTCATGCTAGAATGTGATGCATTAGGAGAAGGCATAGGAGCAGTCTTAATGTAGAACAGGCACCTAAAAAACTCCAAGATGATGAGAGACTTTATTCTATATACGACAAGGAAATGCTCGCAATCATGCATGCCTTAATCAAATTCAGACAATACTTGGCTCGCATCAAATTTGTAGCCAAAACAAATCACAATAGTTTGAAGTATTTTCTGGAACAGAAGGATTTGAACGAAAGGCAACAAAAGTGGGTAAGTAAAATACAAACATTTGATATAGAATATGTTAAGGGCAAGAATAATATTGTTGTTGATGCCCTTTCTAATAAACCCACCATATTTTCACTCAATGTAGCTATTAAAGATTGGAAGGCGACTCTCTTGGTAGAATATTCAAAAACCAGGTTTGCTTGTGAGATAATGGATGGGATTGTATAAGATGACCATTATAAAGTGGTGGATGATATTATCTACTACAAAGAGAGGATTTGTTTGGTTCCTGAGTCTATACTTAAAGAGAAGATCATTAGAGCTATTCACGACACACCTATAGCAATGCATCCAAGTTATTTTAAAACTTACAAGCAAGTGAGAGAGAGATTCTCATGGAAGGGCCTCAAGGAGGATGTATTGAGATATGTGAAGGAGTGTACATACTACAACATGCCAACAGAATAAAACAAAACACCTTCACCCAACAACAAAAATTGGGAGAATATATTGATGGACTTTATTATCGGTCTTCCCAAAGTGCAAGGAAAAGACTGTATTTATGTGGTGGTAGACAAGCTAACCAAATTTGCACACTTCTATGTGATTTCATCAAATTATTCAGCATCCAAGGTGGCTAATTTATTTTTCAAGGTAGTATTCAAATTACACGGTCTACCAAACTACATTGTCAATGATAAGGACAACAGATTTCTCGACGCTTTCTGTCAAGAACTTTTTAGATTGATTGACATGAAATTAACACCCAGTACCAATTACAACCTGTAGACCATTGGACAGACGGAAATCATAAATAAACAATTGGAGGGTATTTACGTAATTATGTGTCTAAGTAAAAGGCATGGATTAAGTGCTTGCATTTAGGGGAATATTGCTACAACACCACCTACCACATGTCTAAAGGTATCATTCCTTTTAAGGCCTAGTATGGGTATGAAGCCTCATCATTTGTGGAATTGGATTTTGGAGATAGCATGGCACCCAAAGCCAAGGATTGGATTCAAGGAAATCAGGATGTCCTCAAAAGCCTCAAAGAAAACGTACAGGTTGCCCAAATAGCCATAAGACATGCAGACAGACATAGGACAAAACGCAACTTTGAAGCGGGAGACTTGGTATTCCTGAGGTTATAACCTTATGTGAAAATTCTAACCTGAAATTCTACTGCAGCAACTAATTTATTTCACCTATTTATTTATGAAATCCCTTCAGCAAACATTAAAATAAATTCTACTGCGGTTATCACATAATTACACAGATAAAATAACAGTGATATACATGCACAAGAACCAATCACATCAACACAATTGTTTTGGACAATTGTTCACGGAAAAACCCAATGTGGGAAAATCGGTGCAGCAGCTGAGGGTTTTATTAATCTTCAGCAACAATCGCTTTACAAGGAATGATTTTACAAAGAAACTGAGAGAAAACAACTGAGACTTTCCCCTGAAAACTTTCTGACATCCTGGAGACCCTTCTCCCACTTCTGCGTCAATCTGCGTGGTTTTGCATCCCTCTGTGTCAACTTGCATGAGCGATGTGTCTCCCTATGTGCTCTCTCAATGCCCCTACATCGCCTCCTCCTCAGTCACTGACTGTTGTTGATGCCCTCCTCTTCCTCCACCCTACGACTCTCCCTCTGAAATCGATCTCCTCTTTGAGAATCGATTTTCCTTGGGACACTGAGTATCTGTCGATGGGTCTCCAAATGATCCTCAAGTCTTCTCTTATACTTTTCCTATTGATGAATCAACGGTCGATATTAAGTCTCTAATCAACAGCTAAGATTAAAACAGACTTGATCCTCGTCTCTTAGAAGCTTCTCACCCTTAACTTTATTAATACCCATTAATATTTTTATTTTCCTAAGTTTAGACTTAGGAAGCCAGTAAAAATATTAATTATTTTAATAACTCCTCATCTGGGTGGAATTTCTCCAAACCATTTTTGGGTCTTGGAGATCTCATGTGCTTAGCCTCTCCACCAATTTCAATGCTAGAGCACATCCGATGCTACCCAAAATCAGCACTCCCTCTTAGCAATGCTTCACCATAGAAGCATCACACTGATCCTCCGCATCGGTCCTCTGTGTTGATGCTTGGCCTGCTGCCCCACATCCACTGCACTGTTGCTTCCTGTACTGCTGCCCATGACACTACCGCTACTACATCTGTACTACAACTCCCTCTCAACATGTTTTCCATAGCACTGCCACTGCTAACTGTTGCACTACAACTCCCGATACTTATCTATTTCTGCTATTGAAATGGGTTCTTCACCATCCCCATCTTCTCCCTGAAATAAACAAACTTTGTTCTTCATAGAGCCTTGGTGAGGATGTCTGCCACCTGTTCTCCTGTAGGAGTGTACCTCAACTGTACTGCCCCTCGTTGTACACAATGTCTGACAAAGTGACACCTGATATCAATGTGCTTCGACCAATCATGAAATACTGGATTCTCAGAGAGCTTGATGCAACTCTTATTATCACACAAAATCCTAGTCACTTCCATCCTTCTCCTGAATAGATTCACAAGCAATTTCCTAAGCCATATGGCTTCGCACGAAGTTGTGTTAGCTGCCATATATTCTGCTTCAGCTGAGCTCAAAGCAATGGATTTATGTTTTCTACTGCACCAGGAGGTCATTCCTGGTCCAATGTTGAAACAATACCCAATTGTACTTTTCCGATCTACTGAACTTCCAGCCCAATCTGCGTCAGTGAACCCACTCAGCATGATGTCATTGCCTTGGGTATACAATAGTCCATGCTCAACTGTTCCTTGTATATACCTAAGAACATTTTTCATTGTTGCCCAGTGCGCCCTCTTGGGTTCCACCATGAACTGAATGAGGGTGTTGACAACGTAACAAATGTCTGGCCTGGTATTGACCAGATACATCAGGGACCCTATAAACTGATTGTACAAAGTGGGATCAACATCTTTATCTTCTGATGCATCAATCTTCTTCTAGTTGGTGATCATTAGAGTAGCGATAGGTCTATAGTCCTGCATCCTGAATCTCTTCAAGATCTCTGTAGCATATCTCCCTTGTCCCAAATCCTTCATGTCGAATTTTGTGGCTAGGTTCTTCTTGCAGTCTTTGATGAGCCTGGACGATCATGTCAGGAAGAGATCATCCACATATAACACCAAGATTAGAGGCTCATTCTCTACGACACAATAGTAGAGATTAGGATCTGCATCACTTCGACCGTACCATTCTCTAGGTTCCTGTTTAAGCCCATACAAGGCTTTCTTTAATCTAAATACATACATGAGATTTCTTCTCATGTGTCTCAAAACCCTCTGGCTGTTCAATATATACTTCTTCTTCTATCACCTCATTCTCTAGGTTCTTGTTTAAGCCCATACAAGGCTTTCTTTAATCTACATACATACATGAGATTTCTTCTCATGTGTCTCAAAACCCTCTGGCTGTTCAATATATACTTCTTCTTCTATCACCTCGTTCAAGAACGTCATCTTGACATTCATCTGGTGAATCTCCCACCCCATCTATGCTGCAAGGGATATCACAGTTCTAATAGAGGTATACCTAGCTATTGGGGCGAAGGTTTCTTTGTAGTCTATCCCTTCCTTTTGAGCATACCCCTTAGCCACAAACCTAGCTTTGTATTTCTCCACACTTTCGTCTGTAGCATATTTGACTTTGTAGATCCATCTCGAACCTACCACTGACCTATCCTGAGGCCTAAGTACCACTTCCCAGACATCATTGACCATTATAGAATTGTATTCCTCCACCATAGCATCTACCCATACTTAATGCTGAACGACCTCCTGAAAACTAGATGGTTCCCCAACCTGAGCTACTAGGGCCTCGTATCTGTCTGGCTGCCTTCGCTCCCTTTTATCATTCCTAAGTGCACCAATGAAGTCCTCTGCATCCTGTAGAATCTGTCAGAGTTCCTGCTCGTTCTTCCACTGGTAGTGGGTACATCTATCAGCTCTTCCTCTTCCTGAGATTCCTCTTGTTTTGAAGCTTTTCCTTTAGGAGAATTGTTGGTAATAGTTTCCGATGGTCGAAGTGGTTGAATCAATGGATCGTCTTTTGATTGTTCCTCAGAAGGCATTACTTGGGATTTCCTGAAAGCTCTTTCCTCCATGAACTTTACAACCTGCCAAACTACTACCTTCCTACTCCTTGGAAGATTTCTTGGGATTTCCAGAAAGCTCTTTCTTCCATGAACTTTACAACCCGCCGAACTGCTACCTTCCTACTCCCTGAAAGGTAGACTCCATATGCCTTATTAGCATTCTTGATATATCCCACAAGATATTCGTTCACAGCAGTTTGATCTAATTTCTTTCTCTTTTCTTCGGGTATATGGCAATACACCAAACTCCTAAATATCCTGAAATGATTAACTTCAGGTGTCTTCCTGGTGAAGACCCTTTCCGGAGTGATTATGCCCAATGCCCTGTGCGGAGTCCTATTCTGGACATAAACTGTCGTGTTGCATGCTTCTGCCCACAAGAATTTGGGCATATCTTGATCATACAACATTGCCCTAGTTGCTTCCACAATAGTCTTGTTTTTCCTTTCTGCTACTCCATTCTGCTCCGGATTGTAGGGAGTTGTCCACTCTCTTCTGATGCCTTCCCTAGCACAAAAATCGGTGAAGTCCTTGTTAACATACTCTCCACCATTGTCTGAACGCAACACTTTTATCTTCTTTCCTATCAGATTCTCTACTATAGCCTTGAACTCTTTGAATCGACCAAAAACTTCATCCTTGATTTTCAAAAACTAGATCCAAGTCTTCCTGGAATGGTCATCGATGAAGGTAACGAAGTATTCAGCACCACTAAGAGCTATTGTGGACATAGGTCCACAGATGTCTGAGTGTATCAATCCTAGAACACTCTGACCTCTATTGTTACTTCTGGAAAACATTGCTTTGGCATACTTGCCTAGAGCACACCCTCTGCATACATCATCTCATTCGGTGCTTAATTCTGGAACTCCTGATACTACTTTTCTGAGAATTATCAAAGCCCCATGGTGTAACTGTCCCATCCTCCTGTGCCATAGTTCATTCAATTCTTTATCTCCATTGCTGACTATCAGTGCCATTGGAGATTCTAGCTGTAATCTATACAACCTGTTACTTTTGATTCCAATCTGGGCCTTCCTTTTCCAAATTGGGTGTTTGACATATACTTTCTCCTCAATGAAGAAAACGTCATAGCCCTTGTTTTGAAGTTGAGATACAGAGAGTAAGTTCATCCCCAATCCTAGCACATGCAGCACATTGGTTGCTCGAAGCCGCTCTACTTCGGTTTGAAAGACTACAGCACCTCTTCCTACGGGGGTACACTTTGCCTTATTTCCCATGGTGATCTGAAAATTCATCATTTCTTCCCAATCATTTGAAAAACATACTCAAATTCATGTCATATGCCAGGAAGCTCCATTATCTATATACCAAACCTCAGAGGAGGCAGAGCTTGCTCGGCAAACGACTTCTTCTTCCAGTCTGGAAGCTAACATGGAATAATCGTGATCCCTGTCCCTCGTGCTTTCTTTTGGAAATCCGCATCAGTCCCTTTTAGTTGTTGCCTCTGCATCATGCTCTTGACCCATAGTCGATTCTTCTCTGCTGTTGCCGAATTGATACCATGTGAAAATTTCTAACCAAAAATTCTATTGCAACAATTGATTTATTTCACATACTTATTCTTCATAATAAGTTATTTACGAAATCCCTTCAGCAAACATTAAAATAAATTCTACTGCAGTTATCACATAATTACATAGAGAAAAAACAGCAATATACATGCACAAGAACCAATCACATAAACACAATTGTTTTTGGACAACTGTCCCCAAAAAACCCAATGTGGAAACACTGGTCCAGCAGATGAGGGTTTTAATAATCTTCAGTAACAATCGCTTTACAAGGAATGATTTTACAGAAAAACCGAGAGAAAACACCTGAGACTTTCCCCTAGAAACTTTCTGACACCCTAGAGACCCTTCTCCCACTTTTGTGTCACTTTTGCGTAACTCTGTGGTTCTACGTCACTCTACATGGTTCTGCGTTACTCTGTGTGAGGGTTGCGTCTCCCCTAGACTACTTCTCCCTCTGCACTATCACTCAATGCCCCTGCATCACCTCCTCCTCAGTCACTGACTGCTGCTAATGCCCTCCTCTTCCTCCACCCTGCAACTCTCCCTCTTAAATCGATCTCCTTCTCTTTGAGAAATGATTTTCCTTGGGATACTAAATATCTGTCAGTGTGTCTCCAAATGATCCTCAAGTCTTCTATTATACTTCTATTGATGAATCAACAATCGAGATTAAGTCTCTAATCAACGACTAAGATTAAAACAGACTTGATCCTCATCTTAGAAGCTTCTCACCCTTATATTTATTAATACCCATTAATATTTTTATTTTCCTAAGTTTAGACTTAGGAACCCATTAAAAATATTAATTATTTTAATAACTCCTCGTCTAGTTGGAATTTCTCCAAACAATTTTTGGGTCTTGCAGATCTCATGTGCCTTAGCCTCTCCACCAAATTTCAAGGCTAGAGCACATCTGATGCTACCCAAAATCAACAATCGACAATCCTCACTTAAGAAGAGTAGAGAGAAAAAATTGAAGCCTCATTTTTTTGGTCCTTACAAGATATCTAGGAGAGTGTAAGAAATGGCATATGAGTTAATGTTACTAGAGGGGAGTAAAATTTGTAATGTATTTCATGCCTCTTGCCTTAAGAAAGCCTTGGGGCAACATATTACCTCCTCCATTGGACAAGGAAGGTGTTATGAATATAATTCATATAAAAATAATATAAATATAAATAAATAATCATAATAATGGATCAATTAATGAACATGCATGTCCCTAGGGACATGATTGTTCATAAAGGGGCACCTGCCTAGGGGTATAACCAAGCCTCATTTGTAACATTATCATCTCGCATCTTCTGTATAGTTTTATATAAATATATTTGTCCTATCATGGAGATCTTTTAAGTATTTTGTTGCATATATGAACTTTGTTCATAACATTTGGTATCAGAGTTGTTCGATCCTCTAGTAGCTCAACCGCTGCACAGAGCCAGTCTAATCTGGCCTTTGGCCATCAACCCTTCATTAACTTTGTTGCCATTGCAATTGAAGCATTCGCTACACAGAGTTTGGAGCTTCTTCATTTTGCAAGTTTCATCCTCACGCCTTTGCCCATTAGGAAAACAAAGGCCTATGTCTATTTAAAAAAATAGAATATTATATATATAAAATAATATATATATATATAATATATATGAAAAAAGGAGTATATAGAAATTATTAAAAATAGTAAAAAAAGAATAAATAATATAGAAATCAAAACCAAATAAATAAATAAGTATAAAAAATAAATTTAAAAAGAAAAAAATAAAAAAATTATATATATATATATATATATATAAAACAAACATGAAGAAAAAAGGGAAACACAGTCGTAGGGCCGCACAGCTCCCTACCATCGTTGTTGATGTCCACCTATCAATTGCGCCCATACCACCCCGACCAGCTGCCAGGCGCTTGTTCTGCCCACCACAGTCACCAGTCTGCCTGTTCTGCCACAACCACCACTTCTCCATTGTCGTCGTTGCAACAGTATCACTTGTGACCGCAGTCGACCTGCCTACTACTCAGCCATTCCCCTGGTACTCCAATAAGACACTGTTGCAACCACATACAAATTGATGTTGCCAACCCCTGACACAATGTTGCTTTCGCTCCCTGCAAACCAGTCAACCCGTTCATCTCTGCCAGCATTCCCCCTACGTAGCCATTATCTGATTTTCAGTATTGGCTTTACAGATCCATCACTACTTGTCGTACCACTGTCGTGCACCATACCGAACTGCCATTTTCATATGGTACCATATGGTATCTGCTAGCCTATTCATTCCGTTGGATTATTGGTTCATTTTGTGGCTCACTTTCATGACGAATAATTTTTGCTAATGTGTTGTCACTGCCCTAGCTATTGGCACGATGTTTCATAATAGATATCAACTCATAAATTCGAAATGTGTAATTAATCCAAGGTTGACCAAATTTTTAAGAGGTATAATAAAGTCCTTTATGTTTATTAAAAATAAAAAATAAATTGTGGAGTTTTAGAGATATCCACATAAAGACAAGAAAAAAGAGAAAAAGTGTAAAGTGGAATTAAGAAACACATATATATAATATATATATATATATATATATATATATTATATATATATATATATATTATATATTTTGAATTTCCATTTAAGAAAAAAGTTTAGTTATACTAAAAATATATCATTTGAATTTTAAAAAGAAAAAAAATAAAAATAAATTAAAAATTGGGCCCGTGATGAAAAGTTGAAAGTATTAAGTTACTTTTTTTAAATTAAAAAAACAAAAGTGCCACATATTTTTATAAAGGTAAAAGGGGTTATTTAGTAAAAAAATTAATTCCAACACAATAAAAAGATGGAAAACGACAAAACGACAAAAGAAGATTCTCTTGTAAAGGTGGCATGATCTCATGTTATGGATTATGTACATTAAAGTGAAATATTCAAGGAAAAGAAATTAATATCACTATCAACCAGGATTGTGAGGAGAAATACACTAAAATTAATTTAGCAAATCAATTATTAGTTTTAGGATCAGATATAATAGAGAGTAAAGAAGCTTCTTATTTTGAAGCAAAATACAAAATTAAAAGCATGCAAGTAATAATTGATGAATATGAATGTGTATATCAATTCGTTGTAGCAGTTATGCTTAGGGAAGAGATTGAAATAATTTCCAGGTTACTTTGGTTTAAAGAATTGGGTACATTATTTTTAGACATAGAGAAAAAAACTTTTGATGTTTCCTTATAAGAAGATGATCACATTCTAGGGCATGACAAAAAGGTCAAAATTGATAATGCCTTCATCAGAAGACTTTAAGGATATATCGAACATGATGCTTCAAGTGAATAAAAAAACAATATCAAAGAAGCAGAAGGAGCTTGAAGAAGTCATATCCAATAAAAACAAAGAAATTTCTCGCCTTGGGGACCTCAATGAAAAACTACTTGCTCAAGTCAAGAACACTGAGATCATGAAGAAAAAACTCAAGACGTGCCTATTAGAACAAGAAGAGGAAAATTTACACTTAAAGAACCTTAATCAAATGTTATTAGAACAAATCAAAAGTTTAAAAGATGAGGAGAAAGACACTAAGAATAAAGTCAACAATTCAGAAAACGAAGAACTTTCACATCTAAAGAATCATAATGACAACCTACTTATGCAAATAAAGAAGCTTAAGAGTTATAAGAAGTTGCTAAAAGACGAGTTAAAACAACTTATTCAACTTATTCAAGAAGAAGAATTGAAGTCTTCAAGTGAAAGAATTCAAGTTGGAAAAGAAGAAACAAACACTGATCCAAATAATACCACAATTCAGAAAGATCCCAATCCAATTGAAGTCAAGACATACTCAGAGGTTATAGTTCAAACAATGAAAATTCCAAGTGAAGATTTTGTAACCTACTCAACAACATCAGTACCTAAAGTAAATCTGGAAATTGCCACACGCATGATAAGGGAATGTTAGATCACAATAACTCCATATCAACACCCAAACCATAAAAGTGGATATCTCAACCAGTCTGCAGATCCATATCATTCAATCCAAAAACAAATGACTTATGTTCCAAAGAATGTCGATGTCACCACAATTCAGCCTTGTGATAAAAATTCACACGGAGTATTCAATAACCACAAGGTTTCGCAAAAGATCAATTTAGGATGGTCAGGTCCCTTCTCAGTTTGACAATTTTATTTATCACTCTGAGGACCCTATCATCTTGTATCATCAAAGATGACCACTCGAATATTTCTGAAAAATGTGAATAGATTACAAGACAAAGAAATAGATGACATGCCTTATCAGCAAAAAGCTTTGAGGACAAAGCTTTCTGAAGAGGAAGGAAATGTGATGAATATAATTTATATAAATTTAATATAAATATATATAAATAAATAAATAATAATCAGAATAATAGATTAATTAATGAAGAGACATGTCCCTAAGGACATGACCATTCATAAAGGGGCACCTACCTAGGTATATAAGCGGGTCTCATTTGTAACATCATCATCTCATATCTTCTGTACATTTTTATATAAATATATTTGTCCTATCATAGATATCTCTATATTTCAGATCTTCTAAGTATTTTGTTGCGTATATGAACTTTGTTCATAATAGAAGGACAATTGATTTTGGATCCTGGAGAGATTGTGGAAGTAAGGGAAACAAAATTAAGGAACGGGACTATTCAATAGTACCTCATCAAATGGAAAGGGTTACCCTCATAAGATGCTACATGAGAAGGAGAAGATATTCTATAGCACCCAAGTCTACAGGTGCTTGAGGAGAAGCAATTTTGGGAAGAGAGGATTGTAATGTTCCTTCTCGAATGATCGGTAGAGGGACAACTCACTACCCCATTTCCGACTCCGATGGGCTAAAGTCACAATGGAAAAAATAATAAAGGGGGTCAATGTGAGATCGAATTGGAGACCCTGGAGCTTCATCCCTTCTCTGGACGAAAACACTTGGCAGGAAACTAGTTTTGGTAGACGATCACCCACCCTAGCTGGTTGGAGAAGAGATCACTCAGATCTCTTATTAGTTCTAACTGTTGAAGGAGATCAACATCGTCAGAGCTTTATTGAGATCGATTCTTTCCAGAGGAACTTTTTCCCATCACACAAGTCTGGTTTGAAATCTAGTGGATCATTTTTCTTGTGACAAAGGTAAATCACTATTGAAGAGGTCTCTATCATCTGCAAGTGCTTACATAGCTGGGTGGATCGATTTGCTTGTTCATAGCTGAAAGAGTGCACAAGAGGGCCGCATTTGCTGAGAACGGAGTGTAGCTGGGCTATAAAAGGCAGATCACAGCTAGAAATTGTGAGCAGCAGCTATAAACATGGAGCTGGGAGCAAGTGCACTGAGTACAAAAGGGAATAAAGGTAGATCGTGAACCATTTGGAGGTTTGGAAGGGCTGTAACAGCCATAAAGAAGGCGCATCTGGCACCTAATGGCTAGATCGAAGTGTGAATGGGCCAGAACAACTTGTAAATGCCATTTCCAGCCATTAAAATGGTCACAACAGTCATTGTAGGTGCCAATACACAGGCAGATTCAGTCATTTCAAGTAGCTGAGGGCGCTAGCAAGGAAACATCAGTCAAATATCAATTCTATGCAAGCAATATGGTGTTCCAATAAATTAATGAAGGCTGAATATTGTCTGGGAGATTGTGTTAATGCCAGATCCAGTTGGCAGCTTCAGGTTACAAAATTTAAATAGTTATAGACTATGCCAGGCATGTACCTTCAATTTACTAATTGAAATAAAATTCAGTTTGGTCTTTGCCTACATGCTTTTTTATTATTCTATTGCATTTGAAAGTAGAAGTTTGCATGCACATAAAAATTTCAAGAAAATCACAAAAACGATACAAATTACCAAAAATCCAAAAATAGAAAGCAAGAAAACTATACAAATTCCAATCAACAGTTAGCCAAGAATATTACATGGCAGGATTGGAAACAGATCCCAGTTGAGGAGGTTCTTCCAGAAGTACCTCCCTCGCTAAGAGGGAGTGTTGATTTTTGTAGCTCGGGCAATTACTTATGCGCAGGTCTTGTTTCTAAGCTTGGAGAAGTTGCCTACATTCTCCTTGGAAGACTTGCTCAAATGTAAGCAAGTTGCCAATGTAATTTAACCTAACTTGGGAAAATGCACATATTAATATGTTGGCTTGTTGAGCTAATAGAAACTAAAGAAAAGTAAAGTAATTTACCTTAGTAAGTTTTAATCTTAACCATTGATCTCAAGTGAAATGAGATCTAATCTTGAACGTCAATCACTTTGAGATTAGGGTTAGCATTAGTGATTTAGCTCAATGTAAAGTTATAAAAGCAAGGCTAGGGAGAGGAGAAAGACACACCATAGCAGCACAAAATTGAGAGAAGCATCTCAATGAGCAGTGTACTGGGTCCAAGGGACTGCAAAGAGGTTGGAGATCTAAATCTGCGAGAGAGATCAAGCACCAATCTAAGGCAGAGTTGTTGGATCAGATCCAGGTTGTTGTACTCTATATTTTTTCAAGTGGGCCATTGTCCCAAGACGGGAGCCCGCGTAAGTTTGGATTTCACAAGAGTGAGAGGAGCATCTCAATGAGCAGTGTACCGGGTCCGAGGGACTGCAAAGAGGTTGGAGATCTAAATCTGCGAGAGAGATCAAACACCAATCTAAGGCAGAGTTGATGGATCAGATCCAGGTTGTTGTACTCTATATTTTTTCAAGTGGGCCATTGTCCCAAGACGGGAGCCCACGTAAGTTTGAATTTACTAATGAAAAACTTATTGGGCAGAAATCTATTTGTATCATTGTGATTGAGATTGTTAGCTTTGCTTCTGTTGAATTTGCTAGTAACCTAGCTATGTGTTTATTCAGTAAGTTTTGTGCTAGGAATTAAATAGCATGTGTTAGGTTCGCAGGAATTCTAAGAAGACTAAGAATCAAAGATAACGAAAAACTGATATTTTGTAAGATATTCATGAACATCTTTTACTCATAATCTGTAACAGATCTTCGGAACAGCTATTAAACATTTTTCCTGCATAGATTGCAAAAGTATAACACTGCCCAAACCTGCAGAAGTTTCCATCCTTTATACAGGTGTCAGAAATTCTAGTATAAAGGTAATTTAGATTGTCATGCATGATTGCATGCATGTTTGCATTTTTTTTATTTTGGACATTATTGTTGTCCAAATCGACTTGTTAAGTTTATTAATGTAAATTGTGAACACACAAATGTATGGAATAATTACTCCACTTCTCTTGTTGAGATTTGTAAGTAAACGGCATTCCCATGCAGAAACATTGGGATTAAACATTAGGTAATGCCTTTATACATAGTTGTGTTTGTATGCCTGTGCAAGATCATCTAGCCTTTTAACCTGTTAGCCTAGACATTTATTTCTCTAATAGTTTTGCAGAATGTTTACTGATCATACATTGCCATGTGAAAATCAAATAAACTGTTGGTCAATGATCCAGTTGAAAGGTAAAGTCCTTTCCCTTGGATCTTCTTCAGATTAAGTAATCTTGGGTGCAGGGGATTTATTTTACCAATTTTCACTCAGGATTGTTCCTTGCCTCTTCCAACCACAACATAAGTGATGTGAATTCACTTGTGCGGACCTGGAGGTAATAACAGCTGATCTAGCATCTCGAACATCAATAACAAGACTGATGAGTTTATTTTCAGTTTATGTATGATTTTGAAATTTATGATTGTTTCTAGTTTTTCTTAGGGTTATAGACCAGTGGTGTTATAAACTCTAGTAACGCATGATCTTTGCTATCTATTTTGCTTTGATTTCCAATTCAACAAATACTCTGATGACACGTTTGTCCATCTTTCTGTCTTACTCAATTTGTGAATATTTGTTCTCTTCAGATGGCTCATTTTTTTCTTCCACTTTTTATGATAAATGGTACAATTGGCATTTTAAACCCAGATTTAATTCACTTTGATGATGATATTCTTCTTGTGGTAGGATACCTACTTCTCAGCTGCGACAATGTACGGGTCCTAGAGCTAACTGACAACTTTTTGTATTATATAAATATTATGTATTCAGCATAGATGCTATCTTCAACCCGCTAACATTTAATCCATCTTTGTAGCAAGCTGTAATGGGGCTACCGCACAGTGATTTAGTTTTTAAGATTCAATCTCTCCCGAGTCCCAATTGCAATTGATTAAAGGCATTTATGCCCACTCTAAAACTAAAATGCTCAAGTTATAAGGTTGTAGATACTGGTGAAGTGATGAGCATTATTTACAAATATTTTATTTCTGCAAAGCAACCAATGTTGTTCATGTTGAGAAAGCAAACAAGCAGAAAATTGTAGCTGAAAAAAGGAGGTAGGGAAATATCATTGTCCTGCCAGGAAAGAAAAACAAGCCCTTAGCATTCTCTTTGATCCATATTATTTCCCATGAACCAAACACAAAATCAGATCCACTTCAGAAAATAACAGTCAAATTATAAATTCCAAGAACTGGACAGTGCCTAAACATGAATTAGGCATATGTTAAGCCCAAAATACGTAACATGGGGAGGTATCAATGATTACTCACTGCATCTTCCATCGTTGCACGCCACCCTTGCATAGAAGAGAGACCAAATCTGATTCGCTCATTTTCACCATCTTCTGACAATTTATCTGTCTTTGGACTACTGAGGTATATACCCATTATGATTTCTTGGCAAAAGAACTCAGCACATTTATATGCCAACCTGAAACTAGAGAAATCATAATTAGCTAAAATCAACAGTACAAATTCCTGTAAAATATGATTCATTGGTTTCTCAATGTCTTAGGCATCTAAGGCATTAAACCCATAAGTTTTCTATTCTCAGATATGCATCGATTCTTCTGACTTCTACAACTTACAAGGTTGAAATCCCACTCATACACCAAAATGAAATCGATAGTTCAAAATGCATTATTTTTTTAACATGTGGTAAGATTTTCATTTATACAACAAAATCCAAGTTTTAAAATATAGCTTTCATAATTAATAACTACACCGGATAAACCGGTGCCCTTACAAAATTAACAAAGCATAGATATCAAGATTATGCTCCAACATGTCTCTAAGGCCAAGAGGAGAGCGCTTAATCAAATCCAGGGGAGAGCTGTCAACATGGCCTGAAGAGCACAGGTCTAGAATGAATTCAAACGACAGCCAATCCATCCCTCGAGAGATTTCAGCAGGGGATAAAATAAGGGAATGATGACAACAAGTGGGCACCAGGATAACTACTCAGAAAGAGAAGCAGTGAAGTGAAATCAAAGAGAACCAAATAATAAGCAACATGTATTGCTGATAATCACAAGGAGAGTACCCTCTGACAGATCACGACAGATTATAGTTAGGAGAAAGGTGAGAACCAATCCCAGGTAAGTCAACTCATGGGAGTAAAGTTAATGGACAACATTTCCAATGTTGACATGCCACCAGTCCTTTCCCTAGTAACAAAAGGATTTCAGAAGAATATGTGGATCATATAGTCGATGGAGGCTGCAAGATTCAGTTCTATTCAGCTGGAGTCTGCTAGAACGGCCACAAGATAGTTTTCTATTTGTTTGGTTGGGGGAGTTGCAATGAAGAAGGGAGGAGGAAGGTAAAGGTGGCAAGAATCAACCTATGAACAGGGAAAGGATGTTAATCAAGGAGCTCAACAAATTATGTAGGGAAAATCACCGCATAGAGTAAAGGTGGAAGAATGGACAAGAGTGGTATGCAAATTAGACTCTAGTTCTAAACGAGGAGGAGACACAAATTCCCTTCCCATGAGACCCAAGACACACTCAAGGACAACAAAGTTTGTATAAGGCAATAATGCAGACAAACATGTTCAAGATTTACTAGCAAGGCTAGGTTATAACTTGTTGGAACTTGGAACACTTTCAGAGGTTGCAAAATTACGCAATTGAGGTTGCACAAAGACAAGCAAGAGGAAAAGAAGCCAATTCTACATGTAGAGGGAAGGGTGGAATGTTGTGAGAGTCATCTTGAGAAACTAGAAGCCCAATTGAAAAGTAGGTGCATGGAGCAAGAGATGGGATGGATTTAAAGGCAAAGTGTTGAGGATTCCAATAGAGTAAGGAAGGAATTGCTCGAGTGTAAGTGACTAACACCTAGGAGAAAACTTTTCTCTTCTTTGATCAGCCAGCCAGCAGCCCTATGGCGATTCACAAATGCCTTCACTTCAAAGCTCTCTACCTATGCTCCCATCAATGTGCTCTCTCGTCTGGCATAATTCCTAAAGGAAGGTGGATCATCTATCAAAAAGTACAATAACCATTTTTGTTATCAGGGACTTTCATTTAATGTTAGGGGCATTCTAATATGGATCATAGGGTGAGTTGGATGATTGACAATTGTTGATTGTATCCTTGTTCCCACACTTCACCTTGGGGGTTATCCTTTGCCCCTAGTCCAGTGTGACCTTCCCTAACGCCTTTTCTTTCCACTGATCAAGAGGGGCACGAATAGGAAGCATTGATTGATGTAGCATGAACAAGGTACCCCATATTTTTCAAAGAGTAAGGAAGGAATTGTTCAATTGTGAGTGGTTAACACCTAGGAGAAAACTTTTCTCTTCGCTGATTAGCTAGCCAACAGCCCTATGATGATCCACAAATAGCTACACGCTTCAAAGCTCTCCAACTATGCTCCAATCAATGTGCTCTCCCATCTAGCATAATACCTGAAGGAAGGTGGATCATCTATCAAAATGTACACAAACCATGTTTGTAATCAGGTGCTTTCATTTAATGTTAAGGGCATTCTAATATGGATCACACGGTGAGTAGGATGATTGACAATTGTTGATTGTATCCTTGTTCCCACACTTCACCTTGAGGTTATCCTTTGCCCCTAGTCAAATGTGACTTTCCCTAAAGCCTTTTCTTCCACTGATCAGGAGGGGCGCAAATAGGAAGCACTTATTGATGTAGCATGCCCAAGGTACCCCATACTTGTCACTTTCAATTTGTCCCTAATATCAACTTCCATTCTTAGGGTTGATTGTCATTTTCCACTAGTACTAACACCCCTTTATCCACATCTCTGAGTTAGTAACTAAAACTTGGCCCTAAGAGGTTGACGCAGCTAAAAGAAAGATAAAAGCATATATAGCCACAAATGGAAGGAAATGAAAAATGCAAAAGATGGTTGGGACTAATAATAAGCAGGTGGACAAAAACCTAGCCTAATCTCTACCCCCCTCATTAGCCATCACCCAATTCCTAAGCATATCATGTTGTCTCAAAACCAAAGAAACTCATAAATGTCCCAAACCCCGATCGACAATAAACCACTACATCTTTAAGGGTATTAAAAAAAGCATTAAACAACTTGGTCATCCAAGTTATGCAAGAAACAAAAGAAATAATCATTGAAGTAAAAGGTGCACCAGAGGCGTGGTAAAATGGGCTAAGGAAAGGAATAATTTAGGTCTCTACAATTGCTCCCTCTTATCATCTCTACACTCATGATGTTGGACCTCTATTATAGCTAGAACCAAAGTAATAGCATCATTGTAATAATCTATGGAAATTGTTTCCCTAGCTTATTCTTAAGAAACTAGGGTTTTTCCACAAATTTATTTTTCAAAAAAAAAAAATAACAGCTTACAACAATAAGTTAGCTAAATATGGCCATATATGGGAGATCATTGATAACAGATGGAACAATCAGCTCTATCATCCTATACATGTAGCTGGGTATTTTTTAACACAAAGTATCATTATAAAGCTCAGCTAGGAGGTATGTAGGTTGGGAACGTTAGAGATGGATTGATTGATTTCTTGGAGCGCGTGGTGTCTAACCATGCAAACCAATTGGAAATACATAAACAACTTACTATTTTCAATATGGCAACTGGTACCTTTGGCAAAAACTTGGCAAAGATGGCAAGAGATATGGATCAACCAGGTAAGCAATTCCTATTTGTTTTTCTTTTCTAGTTAAATTGTTTACAAATTTACAATTCAAATTATCTATCAATACTTGTAATTTGTAAATAAGTAATGAAATGAACTAAGTTACTAATTAATGTATTATTCTTTGCAGCACATTGGTGGGAGTCATTTGGCGGCCAATGCCCTCAATTGCAAAAGTTTGCAATTAGAGTCCTCAGCCAAACTTGCAGTTCTTCAAGTTGTGAGCGCAATTGGTCTGTTTTTGAGCGTATACACACGAAAAGAGAGAAATCGTTTGGAACAAAAACAGTGAAATGATCTTGTCTTCGTGCAATACAACCTTCGACTAAAGAGCAACCAAATGATGAACAAAAGACTTGATCTAGATCCCATTGTGTTGGAAGATATTGATCCAACATCAAAATGGGTGGAGGAGAGTGAAGATCCTAAGTTTGATGTTGATTGTGATATTGACATGGCGTTAGGGGGGCTAAAGCAGATTTGGTAGCACCATTAGAACCAGGATTAGTAGTCGCATCAAGCAAAGGCAACCAACCAATGGAAGGCACTAGTTGTGCAGCTCGACCAACTCGTGCTTCCATTAGGTCCACTTTTATTGTTATTGGTGGCAGAGTTACTACTGAGGTTGTAGATGACGCTGAGGCATACTCAGACTCTGAACTAGATGATGTCTATGTAGCTTTTGTTGATGATTCGGTGTCTAGTAGTGGTGATGAATTTGATGATTGATCATGTGTAGACTTGCAGTCTTGTAGTAGGCCAATGGCCTCATAGCTTGTAGCATTGTTTTTGGACTTTATAGGCCATTTAGAGCCTCATTGCTTATGTATTTTATCGATGATATGTATTGCACTTGGTGCCATTTTGATATACACCTTTACATGGTATATAGATGAGCAAACTTTGCATATTTTGTCTCAATTGGCATGGAATCATGGTTCTAAATCTTAAAAATAGTGTTTTTCATTAAAAATTAATCATTTAATGTATTTTTTTAAAAACCAGTTCATTGAGATCTGACCAATCCCGGTTTGACTGGTTCCGGCTTGAAACTCGGTTTATTAGGTGGACCAATCCGGTCACCAATTCCGGTTTTTAAAACTATGATTCCAACATAAATATAACATTTAGTAAACAATCCTTCTCTTTCAATAATACAGCAAACCATACAGTGCAAGGCAACAATTCAACATGTATTAATACAGTCTGAATTCAATTGTCCAGATGAATCCAACCAGTTCCAATACAATTCCAAATAATTTGAATCTAATTATGAATTCCACAAAGCTTTATCACTATATCCTATCAACTGATCATGGGTACACGATGTTATCTTGTGTTATTTTGACCAGCGAAGTTGCCTAGCTAGCTTCAGGAAAAACTCTTGACCTATTACAAGGATTATTTGCAATGCAAGGATTGACTCAAAAAAGGGATGTGTGCTACCTCAAGGAGAATACGAGGTGTGTTAAAGGATAATCAAATTCTAGTCTACCCTTAAATTGTTTAGAACTCCTTCAAAAAACTCTATCACCGGGTATCCTGCATTTGCTTCAAGGACTTCAGCTTGTTCCAGACCTCTATCTATCCTTAATGAAGGCTCGGACTAGCCTGAAAGGACATTGTTCATACTCAATCACTTTTAGGTAATCACAAAATGGTTGTCAAGGACTTTGTCCTACAATTTTGGCCTCAAAATTGTCCATGAGAATTTCAGCCCACTTCAAAAGGCTTTCTCCTCTGCCACAGTGTGACTTCGCAAGGTTTTAGATCTCAAAAACTTCAATATGATTAGGAGTTTGCATCAGAAAGTTTCGACCAGCTTCAAGTGATTTGATTTGCCTTGCCACAAAATATGTTGTTCCTTGATAATGAATTCCCTATTGCTAGAAGAAAGTAGAAAAATAGAAAATAGAACTAACTATGGTGGAATCTTTCACCACCGAAATTAGTAGGAGAGATGGGGTCTTAAAACCCTCTTAGCCAATGCTCAAGAAAACAGATAATTTGATTCACCATTAACAACGCCCCATTTGATCTCAACTCTTCTCCATTTATAGATTTTTCCATGTCCTCCAAAATGAGAGGGTTTGTGGGTGCAACGCCCAATTTTGGGTATTTTGCCACAGCCAACCCAACTTTTGCCCAATGTTGCCCCAACATTGGAAAATTTGGGTTTTCACCCTTTATCAAGACTATAGCCTGCAGGGTCGGATAGGTTATTTCGTCCTCCACTAATTCATCAATTTGGAGAGGACATTACAATCCCCCCTTCTCGAAACTGCTTGCCCTCGAGTAATTGCATATTGGGATGTTGTAAAACTCATTCTCCTTCCAATGTGGCATCTTCTTCTAGAAGATTCTTCCATCTAGTAAGATATTTTGAAGTTACTTTGCCCCTTAGTTTCTTTTCTCATACTGCCATGATTGCTTCTAGTATTAGCTCCAGTTGTCCCTCTTCATCCAAAGGGGGCAATTTGATAAAAGTAGTGACTTGTTGCCCGACAGCATTCTTGAGATAAGAAACATGGAAGACATTATGAATTTTGCTTTATTTTGGTAGTTCTAACTCATACACCACTTCTCCTACTTTCTAGATAACTTTGTAAGGGCCATAAAACCTCGGCTTTAGCTTTTCTGCATAGATTTTTTTGGGTGTAGATTGCCTATATGGTTGTAATCTCAAATATACAAGGTCCCCTCCCTCAAAGTTATGTTTTGTTCGATGTTGGTTTGTGTACATCTTTTGCATATTTTGGGCAGCCTGCATGTTTTTAATGAGTGACATGAGAATATCCTCGCTTTCTTATATCTAATATTTAGCTAATGGGGCCCTGCTATCTCTGAGGACAATGTCAAGAAAGGATGGAGCATCATAACAGTACAGTGCTCTGAAAGGTGTCATCCCAATAAACAAATGATACGTGGTATTGTAACAATGCTCCCCGAGGTATAGCCATTTTGTCCATTCTTTATGTTGACTAGTCACGTAGTTACGTAAGTATCCCTCAATCCATTTATTCACGATCTCTGTCTAGTCGTATATTTGCATATGATCATTGGTTCTTAGGGTTAATGTTGTCCCCACTGTCCTGAAGAGTTCCTGCCAAAATGCTCCCATAAAACTGCTATCTCAATCACTGACTATATTTTTAGGCAGTCCGTGAAGTCTGAAAACTTCTGTGAAGAAAAGTTCTACTACCTGTTTGGCCAAGTAATCAATTGGAATCGCAAAAAATGTGTGAATTTCATCAACCTCTCAACCATTATATAGATCCAGTATTTTCCTTGTGCTTTGAGTAATCCTGTAATGAAGTCCATTGAGATGCTTTCCCATTTTTGTTATGGAAATGGTAAAGGTTGGAGAAAACTTGCAGGATGCATGTGCCCGACCTTATTCTATTGGCATGTGATGCATTTCTTAACGTATTTTAATATGTCATCTTTGAGACCTTTCCATGAAAACCATTACCTAATTTGTTGATAAGTTTTGAAGAATCCCGAGTGTCCAGCGGATGGTATGTCATGTGCAACCTTCAAAATTTTTTCCTCAAGTGTAGATTCGAGAACCAACTATACCCTGTCTTTATAGTAAATAATATCATTAACTATCTTGTACTTGTCATCTTGAATGAGTTTGTCCGTCAAAGCACATGCAAATTTGTTCTTGGAATATTCCACTGGGAGGTGAGCCTTCCAGTGTTCTGTGAGCTCCATGAGAGAACACGTTGTTTGTTTTGTGGAGAGTGCATCAGCCACACTATTATTTTTTCCTTTTTATGTATTCAATATCAAAATCATAAACTTGGACCTTTCTTACCCACTTATGTTGTCGTTAGTTCAAGTCTTTTGGTTCCAAGAAATGGCACAAGTTGTTGTGGTATGTCTTCACTACGACCTATTTCCCACCAAGTATTGCCTAAACTTTGCCAAGGCGTGCATAATAGCCAGCATTTCATTGTTATACATGGAGTAAAATTTCTCTGTGTCTTGGAGTTTCTGACAATCGAATGCAAATGGATGGCCCTTATGCATTAACACTGCTCCTATTCCTTCTCTTGATGCATCACATTCTAATACAAAGGGTTGACTAAACTCAAGAAGTGCTAGTACTAGACATGACCTCATTACTTCCTTGAGCTTATTGAATCTCTTCTTTTAATCCTCCATCCACCTGAATGCTCCCTTCTTTGTCAAATCTATTAATGGTACGCTTAGTTCAGAGAAGCCCTTGACGAATCATCAGTAATAGTTGCAAATTCCAAAAAATATTCGCAACTAGGTCGGATTCTTGGGTGTTTTCCGATCCAATATTGCCTGAATCTTTTCTTGATCTACCTACACTCCTTTTGCACTAATTATGTGTCCCAAATAAAGAGTTTGTCATTCCAAGTTCACATTTGATGCCTTGGCATAGAGTGATTGTTGTTGCATTATGCTCAAAATTTCATCTAGGTGCCCCAAGTGATCTTCCCATTTCTTGTTGTATATGAGAAGGTTGTCAAAAAATACCAATAAGAATTTCCTCAGCTTCTTGTTGAAGATGTTCTTCATGCAAAATTGGAATGTGGCAAGAGCATTGCTTAGACCAAATGGCATGACCCAAAATTCAAAGAGTCCATAGTGGCATCGAAATGTTGTCTTCGACACATCTTGCTCTTGGACCTGGATTTGATGATATCTTGATCGTAGGCCAATCTTTGAAAAGTAAACTACTCCATGTAACTCATCTAGTAACTCGTTGATCCTGGGAATAAGATACCTATTCTTGATGATCTTTTTGTCGAGTTCCTAATACTCAATACACATCCTCCACATTCCATTTTTCTTCTTAACTAGAACCACTAACAAGGCAAACAGACTTGAGTTGGGTCTGATGTGGCCCATTGCTAGCAATTCTTGGATTTCCTTTTCTATCTCATCCTTCAATTTCTTTGGGTGCTAATAAGGTGTTGTGATTGTGGACTTGGCCCCTTCTTCCAACTCTATAGTATGATCAAATCCTCTTTTAGGAGGCAATCCCAGGGGAATATCACCAAATGCCTAGCCATGCTTGTCTAGCACTCGTCAAATGTTCTATTTGTACTACTGCTACCACTGTTGTGTGTTTGTTGGTTTGTAATAATGCATTCTACCACATATGCTACACCTCAATGCCTAAATATGGCCTCCATTCTTCTGGCATAAACGAACTTGTGGGCTACCATTTGTCGTACCTCTCAAAACTACCTTACTGCCATTAGGGCCTTCAAATTCCATTTCCATTGCTCGATAGTCCATAGTGTCCTTACCCAATGAATACAAACATTGAACCCCCAATACCATATTAATATCTGCAATATCTATTACATAAAAATCACTAGTTAAAGTGTAATTATCAAGTGTTATGGTCAAACCTAGGATCATCTGTGTGCAATCCAAGTTGTACCCATCCACTACTATCGCATCAAGGCCTTTGAACTCTTCTGTGTGAATCCCTCTCTTTTCTACTAATGCTACATCCATGAAGTTGCGTGTAGCTCCCCATCAAACAAAGTTATCATGTGTTGTCCCTTGACGACTCCCCAAATCCTAAAGGTGTAATATCTAGGGGCTCCTAATAAAGATGCAATCTTAACTTGCAATCAGGATTTCTTCTCTTCGTGTGGCTTTTCCTCTTCTTTAGCTTCCTTTTGATATTATTCTTTCTTTATGTTGAAAAAATGCAACAAGAAAGGCTCAATTTGACTTAGCCTTGGTCAAATTGAGAAAATTTGAAATTTCCACATCAACAGACAACATGGAGGTAGCTAACTGAGGTGACATAGCTCTTGTCCCTCAGTTAGCTTAGTAAATTCGAGTTAGAGGGCTTCGAATTTAGTTATGCATGTGTGATTGCTAATTTGTAGCAATACAGTTCAATTATTTCCAATTGTATTCAGTTAAAATAGTTCTAACTGTTGATAGAACTAGTTGGAGGCCAATTGTGCAGCAGGACAGCAATCTAACTCAATGATCATCCAGTTAACTAATCAAATCAACCAAAAATAACTCATGCATGCAAGGAATTTGAATTGCTCAATTGTGGTGGAGATTCCAAGACTATGTAACATTAGTTGTAGACTAGTCTTGAGTGTACAGGTGTTGCATGCAATCAATGATCAATCCTTGGGAGTTGCGCAATCAATTGGAGGAAAATTCCTAAAAAAATAGGGGCCTAACTCCTCAAGATTTGCGCAAGGAAATATAAGTTCAAGTGGAGGCAGAAACTGACAAAGTCTGGGTCAGAGCTTTCATTAAGCAGAAAGAACAATTATTCACTCGCAGGTTGTGCTCAGAGCGAGCAAGCAATTATAATACATTCTCTATTAATTTGATTAATGCAAGCATGCTTAAGAGATTTTTACCAGTTGGTTTACCCTAGATAAATCTATGTACTTGTGTATGTGATTGATGCATGTCTGTGAATGTTGTTCTAAATTGTGAATTAATTTCCACAGAGTAGTAGAGTAGAATTGTGTCTCTTGGTTTAGATTAAATTTCTTGAACAGTTGCAATCCTATCACCATATTTCTACATGGTATCAGAGCAAGATTCACATTAGAAGAAGAAATTGAAGTTGTTCCTCAAGAAGTTTGAATTTGTAGCTTTAGTGTAGCAGGATTTCTTCAAAGTTGGGAGAATGGCCTTCAATGAACTAAGATTAGAGTATGCCTTGGAAGGTAGCTCGAATTTCATTGCCTAGAAGGACCACATGGAGATAGTGCTTGATGAAAATGGATTGTTGGAATATGCCAAGACAAACATTCCAAAACCACAATCAACCAGTGTTTTCAGAAACGACCAAGCCGACTCCGACTCGGTCGAGCCAGACCGAGCCAAGGCCTGGCTGGGTCAGCTCTGTAGATGAAATGGAACGGCTGGTTGGTTTGTTACCGAGTCGGCCGAGCCGATCACCGACTCGGCTAGCTTGGTCACCCACACACGTGCACGGCCAGCGAGGTCTTTTGGGGGGGAAATTGGACCCCACAACCAATTTTAATTTGCTTTAGGGTAATTTTGAGCCATTTACCTCTCCCAACCCTATAAAAGCTACCCAACCCCTCTCATTTCCTCACAGCTATCTCATTGCATTTGTGTGAGAATTTGTGAGGAGTTTATGAAGAGTTGTGGAGTTTGTTTTTGGAGCAGCAGTGAGGAGTCTTGGACAAGCATTGGAGCAACAGTGAAGAGCTTCTTGGGCAGCCATTGGAGCAACAGTGAGGAGCTTCTTGGGCAGCCATTGGAGCAACATTGAGGAGTTGGTCTGTTGGAGCAACATTGAGGAGGCGGTTTGTGCCTATAGGTATTTTTTTTCACTCCTAAAATATGTTTTTGCTTTTCTTTTTTTTTTTGCAAATCTGGAAATTGAAAAGAGTCTTTTTTGTAAAAGAAATGAACATTGAAGCAATGTTATTTTTTTGTTTTATTTTCAGATTTTTTTCCTTTCATTTCCAAATCAAAAAATGGCTCCTAGAGTGAAAGATGTTGATTGGGCATATACTGAAATGGTTGGTAATCAAATGCATTGCAAGTTTTGTCATAGAAAAATTAAGGAAGGTCTTGGGGGCATTCAGAGGCTAAAATAACGTTTGGCTGGTATCAGAGGCCAAATTACTCCATGTGAAGCACCATTAGTACAAATTTGGGAGATTAGGAAGGAGTGGTTAAATAGCTTTGAGAAGTTTCGGGCAAAAAAAGCTAGGCAAAAAGAAATAGAAGTTGAAATTGGGAGGAAGAGTAATATACAACAAATGATGGCTACCAACCTCCATTTAGATTTTGAGGGCTCTTCATCTATCCCTTATACTAATGCATCCAACCCCTTC
Organism: Pinus taeda; assembly: GCA_000404065.3. NCBI lineage: Eukaryota > Viridiplantae > Streptophyta > Pinopsida > Pinales > Pinaceae > Pinus > Pinus taeda. The sequence continues at coordinate 94,801 of APFE031271926.1, read as the reverse complement.
CATTATGTTCCTCCCTCTTTGGAGTCCATGAAAGAGAAAAAAGGTAAGGCTAAAATGAAAAAGAAGGGTGATATGAATATCAAAAGTTATTTCACTGTCACACCCTCCTCTCCATTAGATGCACATGGTCCTCAAGCTAGTAGAAGTCATATCTTCCATTATGTTCCTCCCCCTTTGGAGTCCATGCAAGAAAAAAAGGGTAAGGGTAAAATGAAAAAGAAGGGTGATATGAATATCAAAAGTTATTTCACTGTCACAACCTCCTCTCCATCAGATGCACATGGTCCTCAAGCTAGTAGAAGTCATATGCAACCCACTTTAGATCACCACTGAAAGAAGGAATTGAGGGAGACCGCTTGTGATTACATAGCTAGATGGTTGTATGATGCTGATATCCCCTTCAATGCTTCCCGTACACCATATTATGAGCCTATGTTTGATGCCATATTTGCTGCTGGAAAGGGCTTCAAAGGCCCTACTATGCATGAATTAAGGGGGTCTCGTTTGCAAAAAGAAATTTCCTCCATTGATAAGTATTTGAAAGATTTCAAAAGCTCATGGGGAAAAACAGGATGTACCCTCATGTCAGATGGATGGACTGATCAAAGGAACCGTACCATCATAAACTTTCTTATCCTTTGCCCACTGGGAACCATGTTTCTAAAATCAGTGGATGCATCTGATAGGGTGAAAGATGGACAATTGTTGTTTCAGTTGTTGGATGAGGTTGTTGAGGAGGTGGGGGTGGCTAATGTTGTTCAAATCATCACATATGATGCCTCTAACTATATTCTTGTTGGTAAACTGTTAGAGGAAAAAACGCGAAACCATCTTTTGGACCCCATGTGTTGCAGATTGCATAGACCTCATGCTTGAGGATATTGGCAAATTAGATTGGGTCAAGAAAATTTTAGAGCATGCCAAAAGCACAACAAAATGTATCTACAATCATTCAGGGATTGTAAGCCTAATAAGGAAACACAACGGGGTCAGGGATATTATTAGGCCTGCCATCACTAGTTTTGCAACTCATTTTTTGACATTGCAATCTAATAGAAACTTGCAAAAGTTGTTTTCCAGTGATGAATGGAATGAAAGCCATTGGTCTCACAAACAGGATGGCAAATATTTGGAAAAGAAAGTTAATGAAGAAATATTTTGGAAAAAGGCAGAAGAGATTGTGAAGGTTGCTAAGCCACTGGTTAAGGTGTTATGGTTGGTGGATGGGGAAAGATTTGTTATGGGCTTCATTTATGAGGCTATGGATCAAGAAAAGGAGCAAATAAAGACATCATACAAGGATAGAGTAGCTAAGTATGGGCCCATTTGGGAAATCATTGATGAAAGCTGGAACAATCAACTCCATCACCTTATACATGCAGTTGGGTATTTTTTGAACCCAAGGTATCATTACAAAGCTCTAGTGGCAGGAGGTTTGGGTGGGGACATTACAAATGGATTGATTAACTGCATTGATCGCATGGTCCTTATGGAGAGTGATCAACTAGAGATACACCGACAAATCACTTGTTTCAACAAAACCACAGGTACCTTTGCAAGAACCTAGCAAGGATTGCAAGGAAGCAAATGAACCAAGTAAACAAACAATTTCAATTTTCAAATTCTTATTTTGTTAAATTGTTTATAATTTCAAAGTTGGATATCATTGTAATTTTGTTGAGCTAACTCATTACACAACTATGCTGTTTGCAGCACAATGGTGGGAGGCATTTGGTAGCCATTGTCCTCAATTGCAGAAGTTTGCAATTCGTATTTTGAGTCAAACTTGTAGTGCTACTAGGTGTGAGCGACAATTGGTCTGTCTTTGAGAGGGTTCACACGAAGAAGTGAAATTGTTTGGATCAAAAACGGCCAAACGATCTAGTCTATGTCCAATAAAACCTCCAGCTCAGACACAACCAATTGTTGAACAAAAGACCTGATCCAGATCCCATTGTGTTGGAAGATATTGATCCAACATCAGATTGGGTAGTGGAGAGTTATCCAGCAGAGTTTGATTCTGATGAGGATCTTGATTTTGATTTATAGACGAAGGCATTAGTTGAAGAAAATGTTCAGTTGAATGCAGATCCACTTGTACCAGCCTCAGGCCCAACCCCAAGTCCTCCAATTGCACGCGCTTCCTCTACTCAACCACGACGGAAGCGCATATCTCGTCTATCTCAGCGTGCAGCTGTTGCGCAGCCTGCTAGTGCTACCACTTCTACTGCTATAGTTGCAGTTGGAGATGATGAGGAGAAGGAGCCATGGGTTTCCCTATCTAACTATAATTCAGAGTCTGAGCCAAATGATGTTGGCTCCTCTAACAATAGGTAGTAGTAATGGTGACTAGTGATGTTTTGCAGTTTAATTTTGTTGTAGAGGCCATTTCTACCCTCCTTGGTTATGTGCTTTTGTTTTGATCTCTATATCATCATTCATGTATTGGACAAGGCACTGGATGCCATTTTGATATAATGGATATATTCATGAGCCTACTTTGATCATATGTTGTCTTCTCTCAATATTCTAAAGCTTTGTGTTTGGAAACATGAATGAAAATCTTTAAAATTATGTTTTTTTATAAGAAAAAAATATTTAATGTATTTTTTACAATGACCGAGTCATTGAAATCAACCGGCAGATTCGATACCAAGTCAGAGTCGGAGTTGACCCTTGGTCATTTCTGAACCGGAGTCGGAGCTTTAAAACATTACAATCAACAGATGCCCGGAACCTAGCCCAATGGAAGAAATATGTAGCCAAGGTGAGGAGAATAATCTTGGAGGGAGTGAGAAATCACATTGTCTCAAATCTCCATGGGAAAGAAACTCATCTCGCAATGTGGAAGGCACTAACTGAGCTATTCAAGAATAGCAGTGACCATAGAAAATTGGCACTCAAAGACAAACTTCAAAACATCAAGATGCAGAAGAATGTTACTATTCTGCAGTATCTCACCAAATTTACACAAGTTCAAGACTCGGTGAACAAGAGGGAGAAATTACCAAATTGGGAACGCTTATGGTCTAATTTGGTACAAGAAGAAATCAGGCGAAATACCAGAGATGGAGGTTCATCCAAGGGAGAGGATGAAGAAAACTTTGCACTAGTTGGGAAGGGCAAGAAGGGAAAAGGGAAGAAATCTCAAACCAAACCAGAATCCAACCAAGGGGACAAGAAGAAAGACTTCTCCAGAATAAAATGCTTCAATTGTCATGAATTTGAGCACCATGCTACAAAATGTCCACATAAAAAGTCTAGCAAGAAGAACTCAAGAGGAGCAATAGGTGAAGCATTGGCTTCATAGTTCAAGCTAGAATTCACCCTAATCGCATGCATGGCCAACACTATGATGGGGAGTGTGTGGTACTTGGACTCAGGTGCCTCGTTCCACATGAAAAGGTGCAGAGAGGTTTTTAGTGACATGCAGGAGAAAGATCTCCAAATGCATATTGAGCTTGGGGACGACAGAATGTACAGTGCCACCAAGGATTGGTGCAATAACCTTTAAGAGGGAGTCGGGATCCCCTCTTCACCTCAAAGATGTCATGTTTGTACCAGGTCTGAATAAGAACCTCATCTCTCTAGCAACTTTGGAAGATCTTGGCTATGATGTGATCTTCAGTAAAGGGAAAGCCTTTCTGAGACATATAGCTACTGGGCAGATGAAGCAGATCAGGATTCGTGTGAAGAACTTGTATAAACTTGATGTGGAAGATTGTGTTGCATTAGGCAGCGACGCAGAAAAAGTGCATAGTCCTAATGTCGATGAACTCTGGCACAGGAGATAGGGCCATTTGCACCATGGTGCCCTTAAAATTATGCAGCAAATAACCATTGGCCTCCCTAAAGGATCACTTGAGAAGCAGGGTATCTACAAGGGTTGTACCTTAGGGAAGTATGTAAAATCCACACACCATGATTGAGACAACAAAGCACATGCAGTCTTGGAGAGAGTCCACTCTGATTTTTGTGGACCCTTCTCAACAGCCTCCACTGCCACACATATATACTTTGCTATTTTTATTGATGATTTCTCAAGAAAGTGTTGGATCTTCATGCGGAAAAAGGATGAGACATTCTCAAAATTTGTAGAATTCAAGGCACTAGTTGGGAAAGAGATCGGCAAGAAGGTGAAGGCTCTCAGGAGCGACAATGGAGGTGAGTATGTTTCGAATGACTTCAAGGACTTTTGAGCGAAAGAAGGAATTCGAAGAGAACTGTCAACTCCCCACAACCCACAATAGAATGGGGTAGCTGAGAGGAAGAACCAGAGCATTGTGAGAGTTGCGAGAGTTATGCTACATGACCAAGACCTGCCACTGCATTTGTGGGCAGAGGTTTGTAACACAACAGTCTACTTGCAGAACCAGAGTCCTCGTCGAATTCTTGGTATGATTACACTAGAGGAGGCTTTCTTGGGGAGAAAGTTGGATGGGACTCATTTCAAAATTTTTGGAGCCTCTGTTTACTACCATGTCTCCAAAGATTTGAGGAAGAAACTTGAGCCGACAGCAGAGTCGGGAGCTTTTGTGGGTTACACCGAAACTCCACACAACTACCAGGTGTATTTACCTTCCCTCGGAATGACAGTTGTGTGAAGGGCTGTAAATTTTGATGAGGAGAAAGAAATGAGATGCTCTCTTGAGAGGGAGCTTCAGATCCCACCAGAAGAGGAGCTTTTGGCTCCAAAGGAGAAGCCTCAAGAAGTTGTGGAGCAGCCACAAATGGAGGAGCTAAGAGGAGGCAAAATGGAGACATCCACTCAAGTAGAACCATTCAGAAAGGTGGAAAAAGAACCAAGGAAGCTAATAGATTGTTGCGGGATGCGAGGGAGAATGTGGGAGCTCCTTCAAATTTACGTAGGCAAGGGAGGTCACCTGAGAGGTACACTAGCTACATGGCTCTAATGATAGAGCTTGTAGAGAATGAGCCACCCTCTTTTGAGGAAGCAGTTGAGCAACCAGTCTGGGTTGATGCAATGGTTGAAGAATACAAATCCATCATGAAAAACAATGTTTGGGAAGTGGTCCCAAGATCGGCAGATAAATCAGTGGTGGGTTTGAAATGGATCTTCGACGTTATGCATGCAGCAGACAGAAGCATAGAGAAGTATAAGGCCAGATTTCTGGCCAAAGGATTCTCTCAAGTTGAGGGAATTGACTATGAGGAATCCTTTGCTCTCGTAGCAAGGTATTCATCCATTAGATCAATTCTTGCACTGGTTGCACGAATGGGGTGGAAGATCCACCAAAAGGATGTAAAAATAGCATTTCTCAATGGTGTTATTGAGGAGGAAGTGTACATAGAGCAACCAGAAGGTTTTGAGACATTTGATCGGGAGACTCATGTGTGCAGACTTAGGCTAGCATTGTATGGTCTCAAACAGGCACCCCGAGCTCGGTACACTCGAATTAATAGTTATCTCACTAGATTGGGCTTCACCAAAAGTGAAGTGGATGTGAACCTCTTATCATATTTTGGTAGAAGGTAAATTGCTTATCATTGTTTTATATGTTGATGATTTAATATTGACAATTGATGAGCAACGGATAAGCTCTTGCAAGGAGGATCGTGCAAGAGAATTTGAATGAAAGACATGGATCTCACGCACTAATTCCTCAAGTTGGAAGTATGGCAAGGTGATGGGGAATTGTTGGTGTCTCAAGGCAAGTATGCCAATAAGATACTATAGAGATTTCGCATGAAAAGTTGTAAGCCCATGGAGACACCTCTAGTGACCAACTGGAGGAAGGAGAATGTCACTTCAAGAGAAGAGGTTGATGTTACCATTTACCGGTAGCTAGTGGCTTCACTGATGTATCCTGTGAACACATGACCAAATATGTGCTATGCAGTCAACCAGTTGAGCCAAGTTATGGTTAGGTCGACCAAATTGTATTGGAAGGCAGCTAAGCATGTTTTACAGTACCTCAGGGGCACTACCTAGTATGGATTATGGTACAAACGGATAGAGGGAGTGAAGCCGTGTGGCTTTGTTAAAATTGGCAACTAGGGCCAAACTCCATGTGGGCATCTTATTAATGGCAGCTGATATTTTTCTTGGATCCCTCTCATCGAGAGGTGTAGGATTGATCTAAAGATCATCCAAGTCCGATAAGTATTCATGGAGATATGAATTTATTAGTGTTATGGGACTATTCGTCAAGGTCGGCCAACAACCAAATAAACCCCACTTGTGCTCAACGTTTTAGTATAAATAGAGGTGGCCTTCAAGTCATTTAAACACACACTTGGGATCTCTTCCTCTCTACTTGTCTTTGGGTTTTAGTAGGAGGAGAGATCCTAAGGAATAACAATGCCCTAATCTAGAGGGAGTGCCCTAGGCCCTACGCTGCCCTATGGAGAAGCCCTAATGCAGCCCTATGGAGAAGCCCTAATGCATCCCTATGGAGAGGCCCTATGCTGCCCTATGGAGAAGCCCTAACATAGCCCTATGGAGAGGCCCTGCGCTGTCCTATGGAGAAGCCCTAACGCAGCCCTATAGAGAAGCCCTACGCTGCCCTGTGGAGAGGCCCTACGCTGCCCTGTGAAGAAGTATAATACGCAGTCATGAAAGATCTAAGGAGAGACCTTAAGACGCTATCAAAAGGAAACATATACGTTGTCCTAAGGGTGGTATGAATATACGCTAACCGCAGCAAGCCTAGAAGAGAACAGTGAGGAGTAGGGAGGCTATTCCAGGAGGCTGAGGAGTTGTTGAAGAGGGTCGCAGCCCATATCTTGAGGTTAAGAGGCATGGGGAATGTTTTGGGGTCGTTAGGTGAAGGAATATCGCTTAGAATGGTTGTCGCAGCTAAGGGACAACTTCTTATAGCAAGCCGCAGTGGATAAGAGGAGGTCGAGGGGTGGAATAGGGGTTGGAACAGCCGAGCATTGCAGCAAAGGCTTTCCTCCCCTCCTAGAAAGGCAGCCACAATTGTGGACGGCTATTCTGGCCACATTTTGAAGGTTGTTAGGGCTGTTGTTAGAATGCCTTAATCAATCATGTAATGCAGCAAACAGAAAAGCCCCAAAACAATGATGATGATACATTGAAGTAGCATGATGATGATACATTGAAGCAGCGTGATGATGGAAGCAGCGATGATGATGATATATTGCAGCAGCGTGTTGATGAATGCTGCAACATGGTGGGTATAGTGAAGAAGTGTATCATAGCATAATGAGGGGCAGCACAATGGTGAGGAGCAGCAGTATTATATAGCAAGTTCATGGTGCTGCAAGTATAGCACAATGGTATAGCAAGCAAGCAATTGGAGAACTAACATGGACAACATGGTTCAATCATGACACATGGGACAGCAATACAGCATTAGGTGCAGTAATCATGAGGTCCAACATGATGACGAGATGCAGCACGATGATAGGTGAAGGAGCCACCTTGGAGAATCAGTTGAAGCAGCATGTCTTCCACTGATCTCATGTATCATCTTCTTAGAGATGATCTATGCTCTCATCTAGATAAGTCAAAGTGTTGACTCCAGTTGTAAATGTACTATCTCTCTCTCTCTCTCTCTCTCTCTCTCTCTCTCTCTCTCGAACTATTGAAGAACATATAAGAAGAATTGATCAAGGGTTTCCCCACATTGGGGTTTGTCCCTGGCTAGCGCCACATCTTGTTTCCTCTTGTCTTGGCTTGTCTTTTGCGATTTATATTTATGTTCTATCTGCAGTTTACTTTAATGATGATGTGATTGTTAATCTAGAAAAGATATTGAGCTAACTGTGAAAATTGAAATAAAGTGTTCCAGCATAGAACATACCTAAAATTAACAAGCTTCATAGAGGTAGATTGGGTAGGGAGTCCATCTGACTGAAAGAGTACATCAGGTGGAATTTTCAGTGTTAGGTCCGCAACCATTTCCTAGTACATCAAGAAGCAGAGGTCTATGGCGCTCAGCTCGGCAGACACTAAATACATGGCTGCAAGTCAAGTAGCATGTGAGGCGATCTAGATGAGAAAGATACTTGTGGGACTATTAGGTCAGGAGATGAATCCAACTGTGATCTATTGTGATAACCAGAGTTGCATTAAGCTCTTTGGGAATCCAGTATTTCACGGTCGATCCAAGCATATAGATATCTATATCATCATTTACAGGATTATGTGCAGAGGAGGATAATGTTGATACAATACATTCTGACAGAGGAACAAGATGCTAACATCTTGACAAAGGCTTTGTCAAAAGGGAAGTTCGAATTCCACAGGTGCGGGATAGGGGTTGTTGATAATCCCTTTCTTGCTAAGAGGGAGTGTTGAAAAAATGTAGCAAGAAAGGCTCAATTTGACTTAGCCTTGGTGAAATTGAGAAAATTCAAAATTTCCACATCAACAGACAATTTGGAGGTAGGTAACTGAGGTGACATGGCTCTTGTCACTCAGTTAACTCGGTAAATTTGAGTTACAGGGCTTCGAGTTTAGTTATGCATGTGTGATTGCTAATTTGTAGCAATCCAGTTCAGTCATATCCAAATGTATTTAGTTAAACTAGTTCTAATTGTTGATAACTAGTTGGAAGGCAGTTGTGCAGTGGGGCAGTAGTCTAACTCGGTGATCATCCAATTAACTAATCAATCAACCTCATGCATGCAAGGAATTCGAATTGCTCAGATGTAGTGGAGATTCCAAGGCAGTGTAACATCAGTTGCATTGTTTGATTATTTGTAAATTGAGGAAGTAATAGTCTATAACTTCTTCCATTGGTTGCCCTGGTGTTAGTGTGTACAGTAGGACCATGGTTATGGTTACCACTACCTTCAGTGGCCGTTCTATTGTTGCCAACAATGTTTGGGTTTCCTATGAATTGCGCCATTAACAGAGTGAATTGTTATTGTCCTTGAGGCTTGAGCTAATACATAGGGTATTTCTTGTTGCCCCTTAATCAACCGTTATTCTTGCTATTGCCCTTGCATTAATATGCATTAATATGTTGGCCATTTGTTGCTTCCCCTAGAGTATTGCACTTAGAAAGATACCAGGATCTTGTTCTCCTTGCCATGCTCTCCCCCATGGCTGAACAATGGGTGTTTCTCTTTCTCCTTACTATGGCATTGCTTGTATCTTCTAGAAGCATACAAGGCTCATGTACTCAAAAGCTGGCAAGATGCTCAGCTCTAATAACACTGTAATAATCTAGGGAAATTTTTGCCCCATGTTATTCTTAAGCAAATAGGGTTTTTCCACAATTTCTTTTCAGGCAATGAAACAACTATTCCAGCATAAATATAACCGTCAATAAACAATCATGCTCTTTCAATAATATGGCAAAACCATACAACGCAAGGAAACAATTCAACATGTATTAATATACGTTTGAATTCAACTGTCTAAATGAATCCAACCAGTTCCAATACAATTCCAAACAATTTGAATCTAATTCTGAATTCCACAGAGCTTTATCACTATATCCTATCAACTTATCTAGGCTACACTAAGCTATTTTGTGTGATTTTGACCAGAGAAGTTGCCTAGAAAGCTTCATGATGAACTCTTGACCTCCTAGAGGGGCTGACAGCAATGCAACTTTAACTCAGAAAAGGGATGCAAGTTTCCTTGGGGAGAATGCGAGGTGTCTAAAAGGAGAATTGAATTCTAGTTTGCCCTTAAATTGTTCAGAGTTCCTTCAAAAATCTCTCTCACCAAGTCTCCTGTGTTTGCTTTAGGGACTTCAACCTATTGCAAACCTTAATGAGGGCTTGGACTGAAGCCTAAAAGGACTCTATTCATACTCAAGCACTTTTGGATAGTCACAAAATGGCTATCAACTTATCCATCCTACAGTTTCAGCCTTATATTTTCTAGGAGAATTTCGGCCCGCTTTAGAAGGTTTCCTCCTCTGCCATAGGGTGACTTCTCTAAGGTTTTGGATCTTAGAAAGTTGCCTAGCAAGCTTTCTGATGAACTCTTGACCTCTTAGAGGGATAGTCTACAATTCAACTTTAACTCGAAAAAGGGATGCAAGTTTCCTTGGGGAGAATGCGAGGTGTCTAAAAGGATAATTGAATTCTAGTCTGCCCTTAAATTGTTCAGAGTTCCTTCAAAAATCTCCCTCACCAAATCCCCCATGTTTGCTTCAGGGACTTCGGCCTATTCCAAACCTTAATGAGGGCTTGGACTAAAGCCTAAAAGGACTCTATTCATACTCGAGCACTTTCAGATAGTCACAAAATGGCTATCAACTTATCCATCCTACAATTTCAACCTTATATTTTCCAGGAGAATTTCGGCCCACTATAGAAGGTTTTCTCCTCTGCCACAGGGTGACTTCTCAAGGTTTTGGATCTCAAAAACTTCAATCTGATCAGGAGTTTTCCTCGGATAGTTTCGACCAACTTCAAGTGATTTGATTTGCCTTGCCACAAAATACTTTGTTGCTCCTTGATAGAGAATCCATGTTGCCAGAACAAAGTAGAAAATAGAAAATAGAACTAACTAGAGTGGAATCTTTCACCACCGAAATTAGGAGAGATGGGGTCTTAAACTCTCAAGAGCCACAGCTCAATAAAACAGATGATTTGATCCACCATTGATGGTAACTCATTTGATCTCAACTCTTCTTTACTTATTACTGTTGTGAAAATTGTGATTTAATCGCGATCTGAAAAATTTGTGAGTTTTTCCTTGAAATAATTAAATCGGCGATTTTTTCCCAAACAACCGTATTTTTGTATTTTTTATTTTCATTGATTTTTTATTGATTTTTACGATTTTTTCTTTTTCCGAATTCTCGCCAATTTAATCATGATCACAATTATTGCAACATTGTTATTTATAGATTTTTCCATGGGCTCCAAAGTCCAAATAAGAGGGTTGTGGGTGCAAACCCCAATTTTAAGTTTTTTTGCCCCAATCGACCCAACCTTTACCCAATGTTGCCCCAACGTAGGAAAAATTGGGTTTTCACCCCTTTATCAAGACTATAACCTATGGGGTCAGATATGTTATTTCGTTCTCCATTAAACCATCAATTTTGAGAGGACATTATGATCTTTAAAGTTTTTCGCATTTCGTGAATACATTTATCACGTACACTTATGGAATGATGGGCCTACCTCGAAATTGTCCTTCCACTTGGCGCTGGAAGGACAATTTCGAGGTAAACCCTAAACTCGAAGCATTTTATAACATTTTAAAACCTAATCACTAAACCCTAAGTATTTTATAACATTTTAACAAGCTTTTTTTAACTTTTTTAGGTGTTTATTAAAAGCATTTACTATAGTGTTATAAACCCTAAACCATAAATCCTAAACTCTAATCCCTAAATCCTAAAACCTAAAAACATTTACTAAAGTGATATAAAACCTAAACCCTAAACCCTAAGCATTTTATAACATTTTAACAAGCATTTTGTATCTTTTACGTTTTTTTAAGTGTTTATTAAAAGCATTTACTAAACTCTTATAAAACCTAAACCCTAACTTCTAAGAATTTTATAACATTTTAAACCCTAAGCCATAAGCCCTAAACCTTGTTCCCTAAATCCTAAACCCTAAGCAATTTATGACATTTTATCAATCGTTTTGTAACTTTTTTGTAAGTGTTTAGTAAAAGAATTTATTAAAATGTTATAAACCCTAAACCCTAAACCCTAAGCATTTTATAACATTTTAAACCATAAACTATAAACCCGAAGCATTTTATAACATTTTAAAATATAAAGTTTAAACGCTAAACCCTAAGCATTTTATAACTTTTTAACAAACGTTTTGTAACTTTACTTCAAATGTTTATTAAAAGAATTAACTAAAGTGTTATAAACCCTAAACCCTAAGCATTTTATAACATTTTAAACCTTAGACCCTAAACCTTAAGCATTTTATAGCATTTTAAACCCTAAACCTTAAACCATAGTTGTATAATTATTCCCAACACAAGTGTCATAACTTGCTTACAACTCATTAACTAGAAAGAAATTTGAAGGCAAGGCTTGTGTGAAGTATATTTATGCATGTAATGTCCCAAACTAGGAAAAACAGTGACATGCAAAGCAAACAATAAATAACACACCAAAAAATTTAAGCATTCAGTGCACACCCATGTAAAGATCAGAAATGATAAACAGCTAAGCCATTTTATTACGATAAGGGAGCAATAGTACAATAATGTGGAAGAGGTGCACCTGGGCTTGCCTCAATGGCAAACGTGACAAAGCACAGGTTATAAAAGGTCAAGCCGAGATGGTAGAAACAACTGCTACAATGATGCCCTACGCTGCCCCAATAAAACTACATTGTCTATTGTAATGATGTTGCTAGAAACCCCACCTTCGGTGCTCATAAGATTCCACCAAAATTAACCCCAAGCTCCTCAAACAAAACCCAAAAGGGATTAGCCTAGTTTTGACCCTAGAAATCCGGCCTCCAAGTACCACGTCCTCCTCCAACTGCTAGAAAGTACGGCCTGCCTGCAACTCCGGTAAAAGCCCTCCAAATCACTCAAAAAATTCTAAGATACACTTCCCCAAAATTCTCCATATCTCTCCTAGCAAATACTTGCCCCACAACTTGACCCACAAACTCCCATGTGTGCCCAGTGAGAGGCTCTCGTGCTGGCCCTGAATGTTGTAAGTCGTACTACTCTCAAACAGCAAGCTCCTACTCCCAAACTTCTCCCAAAGGCTAGTGTCCCACTGAAACTCCTTCACCAAAATTATCCTAGCAATTGGACCCCTAAAATAACCCTCGCGTATTCCCTTCCTGCGTCCTCCTGGAATACGCACTAGCTGAGCAATGGTTCAGTGTTATGCTTTGAATCCTCTCCAACACTTCTCCAAAATGGTAGAATGGAAACCTCACTAGGGTGGCACTTGTGGTCCACTGAAGAAAGTGTGAGTTCTCCGCTTGGAAAACTTGTTGTTAAAGAGCAAGTGACCCTGCTAAGCAACTCGAGCAACTAAGTTGAGTTCGCTTGGCAAATGATACCCAATGAGGCTAAGCCTCTTCTATTTATAATTCATGGGCTTCCTTTCCCCACGTGGGACCCTCCACCTAACCCTTGACTTCCCTCCTTGGATATTCGAACTTTTCCCTTGGGTAAGCGTGTGTTTCTTCATGTGGGTGGCCCCCACGCTTCATCAACAAAATATTTCGGCCTCCTCTTTCCTCCTAAGTCATTTTCCCAAAATCTTATGGTTCCCATGGCCTCCAAAATTGTCAAAATTGTAGAAAATGAACTTGTGACAAATTAATTTAGGAAGGGGCATTACACCGCAGCATTAATATGGTCCACTATGATACTTTAATGGTTTCTTTACCTAATGATGTTGATCTCACTTGCTCTTAAGGGTATGTTTCAAGTGGTTTCTCACAAATGCATTAGATATCCCTTCAGGGATGGCTTCGCCCATTTGCAGCACAATAAAGAGGACACGTAGCCCAACATGACAACACTTGTGACCTTGCAACTTCAATAGAGATGATCGTTGACCCTGAAGGACCCACCACGTGGATGTATGGCCCCTTTCACACTTCCAAATGATGAAACGTTGAACCAAGAAGTTAAGTCATTAGCAAGATTCATGATGTGCCCCAGAGGACCTAAGACACCCCCAGGCTAGCCTTATACCTACATGATGGATGTTTCCTTATTCCAGAGCCCAAATGAAGATGGTGATCACTTGAGAGATTTTGGGAAAGTTGGCACACCTTTTCATGATGATGATGTCATGCTCTAAGGTTGCCACATCACTCATGTAAAACCTAGGATGATGAGCCATGGGTTCTTGATAATGACATCTTGGATGAGGGATTGTGGCTTGGAGGTGCACCCATTCACTTTGATGAGATATCTTGGAGTGAAGAGGAGCACTCTTGGACTGCTTTTGTGACCTTTCTTGATGGGGAGGCTCATTAGATGGGGATGACATCATGTTGGAGAGTTATTTCTCCCACACGTGTGGAGAAAGGATGTCATTTTATTATGTTTTATCATTGTACGAAGCTAGCTTTACATCAGCTTGTGATTTATTAGCCTTGTTGAATGCTTTAAGTTAATTTTCAGGATTTTTTACTGTAAATTAATGGAAATTCAACCTGGTTGCCCACCCATAAATAAAGGGGATTCAAATTCCCTTGGATCATTATCACACACTCATTTATCTCTCTTGAAAAGAGTGCACACTAGTTATCTTCTTTTCTCTTGGATGCAATGGCTAAGTAGGAGTGTGAATTGTCTTGGGGAGGATATGTTTTGCATGGAGAAGCCTTTCTACGGATTCATGAAGTGATACTTGCTTGGATAGTGTAAGTTTAATGTTATTTTCTTCCATTTTGTATAAAATTTGTTGAAATTAGGGTTTGTATATGCCATATTAAAAAGTGCAACATTTTTTATGAACTCTTGTTTCTTATTCATTTATGCAATTTTTTTCATCAAGTATCCATCAAAGGGAATAGATTTGCACCCTTTGACCTTAAATCCCCTAACGAAAGTCACTTAGGTTTTGGAAGTAAAGTGAACTTTCCTTCCACCCTCTCTATCCAAGGTCCTATTGCATAGACCTCGTTCTATTGACCGCATTGCCCAATTGACTTAAGACCTTAGTCTTCCTATGTCGATCAACCTAATTTTTCCATTTTTATTTGTTTCATGCTAAATTAGGGTTAGGGTTTGGTTAAATATGCATTTTAAAGCATAATTGCATCTATATGCTATTGTCATTTAAGTAGGTATTGATATGTAAATGTTAAAAAAATCACAAAACCTATCATTTTATGTATGTTTTACCTCCATTTCTACGACTGATGTCTAGGTCTTATTTCTTGTTTTGCGCAATTTCAGCCATTAAAAAACATACATTTGACCAATCCCTTGTTTACCTCCTCTAATAGCCTCAACCCTTCATTGATCTTACCATTAAGAGGTTATTTTAATTATTGTTATATTGTTTTGCATGCCATATATCTGCCTACTATTGAAACCATAACTTATAACAGCATTTTATGAGTTGATGGTGACTAGTAGAAAAGTTTACTCGAACATCTATAGATTTTATCTCAGCTTACAAGGCTTTGCTAGGGCTTTCCTCTATTCCATCGGCTCTCTTACACCCCATGCCTCTCTTTATTAAAGACCTTTATAGGGTGTTTTAAATAGCCATTTCGCAGATCGTATTTCATCTAACCTCTAAGTCTTGCCAGGGAAGTTTCCCTTGTGGTAATAATATTCAACCACAAAACAGTATGGGAGAAACCATTGAGGTGACAAAGGTGGTGGTTCCCATTATTTCCCTAAGACTTACATTTCCTAGTGAGGCCTTGCAGTAGGATGATATATTTTGTGGTAAAAATGCCCAAGATGCCATTTGAGTTTATATTTATTTATATTAAAAAGCATATGGGTTGAAGATTCACAAATGTTGCCATTGTATTGTGATGGTAAAGTTACAAATAATATGAGTTATCATTGCTATGCTACTATTATAGTTCCACTCTTATAATAACAATTAATGAATACTTGAATTGTTAAAAGTTAAACTACAATATGAGCGTTAGCTATTCTAGTTGAAGTTCCACTATTATCTTCATAATTAAATTATAGCGAATATTATTGAACTACTAACGGTTAAACTATAGCATGAGGTTAAACATTTAAATATATTTCAATACACGAGCATTTCATCAATCTTTAAAAGTTTATAATTGTAAAAATATTTAAGCATTTAGTTAAATGTATAAGTACAATGTCGAATATTCTTCAAATTTCAAATTCTGTATGAGTTTCTATACAGTAGAGACCAATGTGACTAAATCCTGCTACTATGCCTGGAAGTACTTTATCTAACTAGACATCTGCTTTGGACCACAAAGAAAAAACTCCATATACACTAGTCTCTAATCACATGTCATTATGTTTCTCTCGTAAGATTTCTATGCACATGGTTTCTTCAACAATCTCGATCATCTCATGACACTTTGTTGGGGTTCTCACAGTTTCCTATTTTGTTTGTGTAGCTCTAATATGGTTTTATTTTTCTTTCATGTTTTTCTCTTCTCAATGCCCTCTCTACCTCACCCTCAAGGGATCTCTTGTTATCCACTACCATGACAAGTTTGTCTCTTGGTCAATAAGATAGTTCACGTAGATTTCCTCTATCATACTAGGCTTCAAATGACTCTTCCATCTGCAATCATGACATCCATATGTCCCTGATGTTCTGAGTGCATATTTCGATGAGAAATATTATGTTGGGTTACATGTGACTATCATTCTTTGAGCTGGGCTGAATAAATGGGCATTTACTTGGTTCTGTACATTTGTTTTTGCTTAACAAAACAAAGAAGTACACCTACAGCACCTGATAAACAAACCTTTTGACAAATTACCATAATGACCAAGACCACAATAACTCAGAGATTCGAAGCGGAATCCTTTCTAGGTGGGAATATTACATACAACCTCCATTAGGTGGTTGCATTTCCTTAAC
This sequence comes from Pinus taeda, assembly GCA_000404065.3. Taxonomy (NCBI): domain Eukaryota; kingdom Viridiplantae; phylum Streptophyta; class Pinopsida; order Pinales; family Pinaceae; genus Pinus; species Pinus taeda. Next base: position 78,347 of record APFE031271926.1, on the reverse strand, counting down.
TCTATGGGTCATGAACATACACCCATATTTTATGTATGAGATCATCAACCTCTATAAGATAGCATCTTTTATATTCCTTCTACCTACCATTGTCATTTTGTCGCATATAATTATGAAGAGCACCCATAGTTCTTTATCTACAAGTCATATTTACAAGATTGTACTTTACTACATCAAATGTTTTCTTTCTAATATGGCACCACAACCTCGGTCCCTTTTCTTTTCTCATGTGCTTGAACTTCAAGTAAATATGCAAGGGTTTCCATCCATTTTGACTATAACATTTAGCCTAGATGTTAACAAGAATTACTATTATACGCTCAACTAGAGTATCCTTGCTTGCTAATAATGTTACCATATCTCCATGACTACTCCATTATGCAAGTTATTAAATATTTTCAGCCTCATTTATGTCTCTTTATACTCCTCATTCCTTCACAGAACCCTCCTTCCAAATTTGGAGCACTTTGGAGGCCATGCAGATAGACACTTTTCTTGTCATCTTACATCCAAAGGATATATTCTTTTCATTTTCTATACAATCAGAAGTACTTTTTCAAAATGTGAATTTCTGAGTCTATTCTCCTCTAGATCAGTGTTTCAATGCATGTATCTGTGCTCAATTTTCTGTTTAAAGTTGAAGGTTACAATCCTCGGAAGTTTATCGCTTACCCAATTTCTATACTTTTCCTGGTGCAAATCAAGGGCAGGCACCAACTTCTTCCACCTATGGAAGGAAAATAAGAGAGAACTAGCAGAAAGTTTGTGTCAAGCATTCTTTGTGTTTCCACTTATGAGCACTCAAAAAACATCAATCAGCTATACAAAAAAGAGCCAGAGACAGAGAAAATGGGGAAGGTAAATGTTTGCATGGCATTGGAATGGAGAGAAATAGTGTTGGATGACCCAATCAACCCCATGATTTTTCAGAGGGGACACCTCCAGGGTAAGAATTTCACCAACGGCCAAGTTGTTTTCAAACCTACAACTAGTATATTACATACAGAAAGTATAGTTAAGCAGTAGAGGCAAGAGGATGGAAGTTGTCCACAAAGTGCAATCACTTTAGGTTTCGTACCTTTTGAATTCACTGTGTGTGCCAACCTTTGGGTTGTCACTACCAATGTGAGGCTACACAAAACTCTTGTTGAGCAAAGTGAACCAAGGTGAGCTCTGGTTGGACAAGCTTTAATCCTTTCTCGTTGGGACATGTCTAAGACCTTATAGAGCATTCCATGGATGGTCCCAAAGTTAGTACAGCATTCTAGCTACAGAAGAGGGCCAAGAAAGTCAGAGAGCTGATATTGCCTCAATTATCAATTCCTATAAAGATTGCAACCCACATACTAGCTTGTCAGATAATGAGGAAGAAAAAATGGGAGAGCGCAATCTTGATATTTCTTTAGCAATCAAGGCTTGTTCTAAAGGTAAGAACCTCAATTGGTATTATTTCTTTTTGAAGGAGTTTATTGAGGCCACCATTGAGGACCTATGATATTCCCACTTAGCGACATTGCTAAGGGAAATATCAATTTTTGTCCAGTTTTGAATTAATTCACATTAGCACTTAGGAACTGTGGGTTTAGAGTCCCCACATGTATTTTTGATCAAATGTGAGCCCAAACATTAGAGGATGGAGGAGCAAATTGAGGCACTAGTGGTATGTGGGGGGCACTCATAGAAAATTGCGGCCCACATGGGAAACACACTCTCATTGGAGCGAAGTTGGTGGGGGAAGTCGCGTTGGGCCCACATGGGCATCTTGGAGGCTCTTTGATAAATAGAGAAATAGGCACTCATTTTGGGCATTCATTCAACTATTCAGAAATTGTGTCTTTGACGTAGCACGCTTGAGTTGAAACCAAGTCTGCAGTGTTGTTTAGCACACGAGTGTCTCCAAACGGAGATTTCAACCCTTGCTTCGGTGGACTTGGTGTGCCAGTCCAAGGAGGGAGTTCTACTTCATCCCAAGTCATACCAACAGTCATGAGTCAAGTTACAACAGCCGTAAGTCGAGTTCCAGCAACAGGGAGAGTAACAACAGTACATGGATTCCGCAGTCACAGTGTGAGGCACTCCGCGAAGTTGGGGGGGCAAGAGCATCCTCTCATCATTTTCAGGGGGATAAAGGGCAGCGACAGACAAGAGGGCCATCCTACAAGTAGCTCTCATTTCTTCGCATGCAGGACTGCGTCATCTCCTCCATGACTGCGCAATCATTGGAGTTAGACTCTTTGAGGGCAGCACTATCCGGGGGAGTTTGGAACTAGGGTGTTGGGAGATCATTTGGGGGGCCATTTGAGGAGGATTGCTAGCATTGGGAGAGCAGAGATTGACAAGGCCAGTCCCGGCAATAGAATTCAAAATTGGAGGAGGGCCAAGCTGTGAAGGGTCAATTTTTGAAGGTTGGAACCAAGGAAAACTCTTTTTGGGTTTTGTTGGGTTTCGAGCAAGGATCACAATCCCAAATTCCTAGAATTTTATGGGCAGATTTGAGGAGTCAAACAGGGGTCCCAATTCAGCCAGTAGCTAGAGGAGCTGGGAGAAATAGCGCTGAATTTCCAAAGCCAAGCATTGGCCAATTTCTTCATGGGTTTTTGTGGGTTATTGTTGGAGAGGCCGGGATTAATTTCCCATAATTTTTTGAGCGCACCGGAGAGGGCCATAACAGCATATCCTTTCATCTAGCAGCGTATTTCTGGGCAATTCAGCGCAAAGCCAGGAGATAAAGCAGCAACATACTTGAGGGGAACTTCTTATTATTCATTTGGGCTTAGCTAGCTTGCCTTGAGCAAGCCCAGGTGCACTTTTTCCAGCACCTCATTGTACCCTCTTAATTATTAATAAAATGACTCAGCAGCGCAATTTTGGATTTAAAATGGTGTTCTGATGCTTGAGTATTTTTTTGTGTGTTTTTGGTTATGTTTGCTTGTTTATCATTACATATTTCCATTAGGAATATTACAATGGTATCAGAGCCATAATCTTGGCTCAGCCCATGGGAGAGATTAGAATCAAATTACATGGCGGTAACCTTGAATGAGGTAATTAGGATGAAACAAATGATGATGGATGTGGGGGAGAAGTTGATTCATTCCATGGTTGGGAATCTGAACATGATTGCAATTGATGTAGAGTTATTGAGAGAAAACTAGAGGGCATACCAATCATTGGGTAATGGCATTCAGACGTCCCTCTTTTTTTGGGAATTCCGTGAACTAAGGGGCGTGCACAAACCACTGGAGATTCAATGGGATTTTGCAGGGATGATGAGGAGTATTAAGGAAGAAGATGAAAGAGTAGTTGAAGGGGGCATGGCTGGCAAGGAGACAATTGAGCATACACCCATTGATGAGGCGTCATCCATTGCTGAGATATCCATTGATGAAGTATCTAAGGTTGTGACCGAGTTCTCAGGCGATAGCAACACACCACAGGTTGATGAGGTGTCGACAGACAACTCCACCATTGTTGAGGAGTCGATAGGTACAAAGGCCTCCAACTCCATGACAGAGTTGTTGGACGACAAGCACCTGCAGCTGACTGGTGAGCATGTCTTGCATGTTGGGTTGTCTATGGAGGAGCAGTTTGTTAAAATTGGCAAGTAGGGCCAAACTTCATGTGGGTCATCTTATTCATGGCTGATAATATTTTTATTAGATTCCTCTCGTCGAGAGGTGTAGGACTGATATAAAGATCATTCGATTCTGATAAGTATTCATGGAGATATGAATTTGTTTTGATTATGGAATTATTATCAAGCCGACCTACAACTTGTGTAGGCTCAGAAGCCCAACAATCGCATCTATTCAAACACCAACGTTGTGTATAAATATAGGAGGACTTATCCTCATTTGGACTCACTCATCTCATCACATCTCTCTCTCTCTACTAAGCAGAAAAGAGTCTCTTCTTTACTGCGCAGAAAAGGGTCTCTCCCTCACACATGTGAAGCCAGAAGCTGCTGAAACTGAAGTTACAACTGCAGAAGTAACGTTTGACCTGCGTGGACTAGAAGATATCCTCATCTGAACTACACTGTAGGTTCATCTGAACCTCCTCTAAAAGATGCAACTTTTGGTGGTGGAATCAAGTCAATCCGACAGACGATTTACAAGATATCAACTGCGCTAGTTTGAAGGAAGCTGCTGACACTGAAGTTGCAACTGCAGAAGTAAAGTTTGACATGTGTAGGCCAGAAGATCTCCTCATTTGAACTACATTGTAGGTTCATCTGAACCTCCTCTGAAAGCCGCAACTTTTGGTGGTGGAATCAAGTCAATCCGATGGACGGTTTACAAGATATCGACTACCCTAGTTTGAAGGAAGCTACTGAAACTGAAGCTGCAACCGCAGAAGTGAAGTTTGACCTGCGTGGACTAGAAGATCTCCTCATCTAAACTGCGTTGTAGGTTCATCTGAGCCTCCTCTGGAAGCCGTAACTTTTGGTGGTGGAATCAAGCCGATCCGACGGTCAGTTTGTGAAATATCATCTACCCTAGTTTGATGATGAAGCCACTAATGCTGATGTTGTTGATCTAGTGTTTGCTACTACTGATATAAATCAGATTTATTGTACTATTTCTCTCTACTAAATTATTGAAGATAAAAG
>APFE031271926.1:27185-70401 GCA_000404065.3 Pinus taeda | reverse complement strand
AAAAAAAAAAAAAAAAAACTCATTCGCGTTGATGTTCTTGGTGAACCTCCGTCCGAACATATGTTTTGCAGTTAGCATTGTGACCTCATATTTGGTTGAGCCTCACTAGATTGGTGTCATGAATCTTCTGATATGTCTTCAGGACACAATCTCTCATGGATTGAGATACACTGCCGGAACTATGAAACTGCATGATTATTCGAATGATGATTAGGCAGGTAGTGTGAAGGATCACTGGAGCACTTTTTAGTGTTCTTTCTCTTTGGATTCTGCTTTGATATAATGGATAAGCATGAAGTAGAAGTCGGTTGCCATAAGCACCGCCGAGACCGGATACATTTCTATGAGTATGATCTCGTATGAAGCTCCCTGGTTGGGGAAGCTCTTCAATGAGCTGTTTGAACACATACCACTATGATTCTCTGTAACAACCAAAGGTGAGATTCAATTATTGAGGAATCCCGTATTCGTCGATTGCTCTAGCAGATAGACATCATCTAGGATATGGTAAGTCGATGAGCAAGGAGGCTCCATCACATTAAGATGATGTACAGGTCGATACACCTTGTCAAAGCCCCGAGGAAAGATCTAATCTGTGATTTTCCCAAACGACTTGGAGTCGTCAAGAAACCCTTGTACAAGGGTCCTGCATGTTGCATACATTGAGCTCTGGGAGCTCTGAGGGCTTGCGGTTCTTACTGGAGCAACATACGACCAGAGGGTGACTCACCCTCCCCTGGTGGCATGCACTGGAACAAGATGATTCGCTCTCTTGTGGGACAAGATGATACGTTCTCCATGGCAATTGTAGCAGGATTGATGTGTTCTCCTGTGAGGCCTAGATTGATGTGTTCTCCATGGCGATTGTAGCAAGATTGATGTGTTCTCCTGTGAGCCCTGGCTTGATGTGTTCTCCATGGCGATTGTAGTAGGATTGATGTCTTCTCCTGTGAGGCCTGGATTGATGTGTTCTCCATGGCAATTGTAGAAGGATTGATGTTTTCTCCTGTGAGGATAGGATTGATTAGTTATCCTGTCGAGGCATCCTACGCATGCAGTCTGGGACTCATGGGAAGTACCTCTCATCTAATCAATGAGCAGGGAAATGAAGTTAGGGACCATAGTAGTACCAATGGACGCATCGTTGTATCTACCGTACTCCCTACGCTAAGATGACCTCCATTGATCTGGGATAAATGATACTAGTCTGGGACCAGTGGTAGGAGTTGTACCATACTATGAAGCTAACTTCGGATCGGTTGAGACTCGCCTGGGACCAGTGGTACATAATTTGAGACTGACTTTGTGTCAATGCAGTACTAGTCTGGGACCAGTGACAGTGGTACATACTATGACGCTGACTTCGTGTCAGTTGAGACTGGTGTGGGACCAATGGTACACTCTTTGAGACTGCGATACTGGTCTGGGACCAGTCGTACACTCTTTGAGACTGCGATACTAGTCTGGGACCAGTCGTACACTCTTTGAGACTGCGATACTAGTCTTGGACCAGTGGTAGGAGTGGTACCTACTATGAAGCTGACTTCAGGTCGGTTGAGACTGGTCTGGGACCAGTGGTACACACTCTGAGACTGACTTTGAGCCAGTGGAGGATGATACTGGTCTGGGACCAGTGAAGTTGTACTCACTATGATGTTGACTTCGGGTTGGTTGACACTGGTCTGGGACTAGTGGTACATACTTTGAGACTGACTTTGGGTCAGTATGATATATCCTCGATCATTTCTTCTTCTTCATAATTCAAACAAAAGCAGAACAGAACAATGCAAGAGCAGAACAATACAGATCAGTACAGGGCAGAACAAGACAAAGCAAAACAGGCAGAACAGAGCAGAGCAGGGCAAGGGTCAGGCTGTATAGGGCAGTGCATTTGATGGATGAATAGCAGCGACCAACAGACAGATTGCAAATGAAGTTCTCCCTGGTTGAGAGGGAGTGTTAAAATTCGCAACTAGGGCCAAACTTCATGTGGGTCATCTTATTCATGGCTGATAATATTTTTATTAGATTCCTCTCGTCGAGAGGTGTAGGATTGATATAAAGATCATCCGATTCCGATAAGTATTCAGGAGATATGAATTTATTTTGATTATGGAATTATTATCAAGCCGACCTACAACTTAAGTAGGCTCAGAAGCCCAACAGTCGCATCTATTCAAACACCAATGTTGTGTATAAATACAGGAGAACTTTTCCTCAATTGTACTCACTCCTCTCATCACAACTCTCTCTCTCTCTACTGCGCAAAAATGAGTCTCTTCTCTACTGCGCAGAAAAGGGTCTCTCCCTCACACATGTGAAGCCGGAAGCTGCAACTGCAGAAGTCAAGTTTGACCTGCGTGGACTAGAAGATCTCCTCATCTGAACTGTGTTGTAGGTTCATCTGAACCTCCTCTGAAAGACGCAACTTTTGGTGGTGGAATCAAGTCAATCCGACGGACGGTTTGCAAGATATCGATTGCCCTAGTTTGAAGGAAGCTGCTGAAACTGAAGCTGCAACTGCAGAAGTAAAGTTTGACCTGCGTGGACTAGAAGATCTCCTCATCCGGACTGCGTTGTAGGTTTATCTAAACCTCCTCTAGAAGCTGCAACTTCTGGTGGTGGAATCATGCCGATCCGATGGTCGGTTTATGAGATATCGTCTGCCCTAGTTTGATGATGACGCTGCTCATACTGATGCTGCTGATCTAGGGTTTGCTACTGCTTATATAAATCACATTTATCGTACTATTTCTCTCTGCTGAATTATTGAAGATAAAAGAAGATTTGATCAAAGGGTTTCCCCACACATTGTGGGGTTTGTCCTTGGCTAGCCACCACATCTTGTGTCTCTTGTCTTGGCTTGTTTTCTGTCGATCGTTTAATGTTCTATCTGCACTTACTTTATGTACATGTGATTGCTAATCCGTGGAATATAATACGAAAAAGAAGTAAACTGGTATAAGCATAGAATATACCATATCTTAACATGACCAGATAACCAACAATAATGAAAATTAGACTTACCTCATCAAGGTGACCTTCTCGTTCCATGAACATCCTCTTGGTTGATCTCCATATGAATCTTCCTTAATGGATTAGAGTGCCTAAGGATCGAACTTGATTACCAAGTTACAACTTTTCTTCCGAAGACTATACTGGATGTTAATCATTATTATATATATTCCAGAGAAAGTCTTAAATTTTTTTATACACCCTTAGGTAAGCCAAATCCTATTCCTTTCAATCATCATATACCTAAGCATATTTTTTGACCAACTTTCTTTCCACAAGATTCTACATGAATCTTACCAAAAGTTTTATATCCAACATGCATTCCTATGTTTTCATCCTATCATCTAGCTATTCATTATCTCACAAAGAGCCTGCATCTTGACCCATTGCATTCCTTCATCCCTTTACTAGTATTGATTCCACATTACATGGAATGTCTACTAGCCTTGTCATGATGCTTTTCCCAAAGACCTTCCAAAATGATGGTCTTTCCTGAATCATGATGATTCAACTAAGCAGGATAACCACTTCTAATATAATGTTAGACAATATCTGGATGATCAATATGCAAAATGGTCTATCTATCCATCTATCGAGATGATCTCTACAAAGCAACTTAATCATGTAAATTCTATGCATGCTACTATCATATGCTTCTTTCTATGATGCTAAACAAAACATACTATTCTAAAGTAAAGATTAAACTTCACAATGAACTCGACAGTCAGTGAACCTTGTCTAGTAGTAAAGATCCTTCACTTCTTCCTTCTTTGCCTTCTTCTCAGGTTCTCCCACTGCTTCGGCTACATGGACTTCACTCCTTTCCTTTCTCTTATTGTTCTGAAGGCTTGGACGATCCCTCTTAAAGTGTCCAAACTCATTGCACTTGAAGCATTGAACCTTGGACATGTCTTTCTTCTTGGACTTACCAAACTTTCCCTTCTTCATCTTCTTAACTCGGGTTAGAAGGGCTTGAGATTGCTCATCTGATCCAATATCATTCTTGACCTTGATCCTTGACTCTTCCAATATGCACTGTGCCCACTACTAATCAAAGGGAGTTGAATCCTTCTTGGAATAGATGCTTGTTGCAAAGCTGCACCATTCTAGTGGCAATGCATTTAGTACATAGATGGTTACTTCAGAATCGATAATAGGTTCCCCAAGTCCTTGCAGTTGGTCTCTTAGTTGAAAGCAATGTTGCAGGGGAGCGCCCACTCCCCCCTTGATCCCGCTCCCAATCCGTGCTCCGGGCGGGAGCGGGTCGGGAGTGCGCTTCCAAAATCGCTCCTGAAAAGGGAGCGATTTCGGGAGCGCGCTCCCCTAAAAAAAACGCTCCCTGCTTTTTTAGGAGCGTTTAACCTTTTTTGCAATTATTTTTTTGCAGTAATGTTCCAAATGCATTTTTTTTCAAAGAAACAAATAAGCTTTGAGTGGGGCAACTTAATGATCAAGCCTATGGCCTTAGTATTGACATGTGATTCATGGTAATGTTAAATTCTTAAAGTAAAAGTGACATTCTCCTTAATTTTCATTTTCATCCTTTTACATAAATTTTTAACATTACCATGAAATGACTCTGGATGTTTGAGAGTGGTTCCGACTTCATTGGATTTCATATGGAGTGTAGAATTTTAGATTTCATTCAAAATCTAGCAGACTTATCAGTTTTTCAGGATTTCGGGATTGCAATGTTTCCATTGAATTTTGTCATAAATTAGGGTATGGAACTCGTATTTAATCAAGAGCACCAATCCGTTTATGTACCTTGATGTTAGTGACATTGGTTGTCGAACTCCTCTATCATGACCCGCCTAAAAATGTACGCATCACTCAAACAAATTCTTGACTTGACATGCCATGCTTTTTCTATCTTATGTTAATGCTTAGAGGGTGATATTAATGACAAAGATCCCTATACAGATACAGAGGTAATGACAAAGATACCTTTGGATATTAATGCTTAGAGGATGATATTAATGACAAAGACCCTGATTTTCCAACAAGACTAAAAAATTAGACATTTCTTGTGGTGGCAAGAGGCCCAAGCATAAGCAATAGATAATATATTTACTTGTCTTTTCTAGTTTCTAGTAGTTTTTATAACTGACTCTTTCATATTTATTATGATAATTTTTGAAACAATATATGACAATTTAAGTTTGAAGTTGGCAATTATAACTCATTAGTAATGAATTATGAATATGATGCTTCATGAAAGTTGAAAGTTGTTTCATTTCATTTTATAACATTTCATTTCATGTTAGATATTATTTGTTGTAATGGTTACACTTAGCTTACATGTACAACTTTGGTGATCAATGATGATAAATGTTATATATTGAATTTTGAAAGCTTGAAACTTTAAGATTGATGAATCATGAGACTCAATATGTTGTATGTTACTATGTTACTAACTTGTGGACGTGGTTGATGAAGATTATAACTTCTAGATGATTGTTGTTATATGGTTCAATCTATGTTTTTTATATCTAATTCATAATTCTACATGTTTTTGTTGACATATATGTATCAAAATATAAAAATATAAAAAATATATGTATTATATAAAAAATGCTCCAGGATTCACTCCCAAACTGGGAGCTTTTGAAAATATCGCTCCCTGCTTTCGCTCCTGCTCCCAAGTAACACTGGTTAAGAGACTCTCATGAGAAAGGATGCCACGTCCTCATCCTTTGATTTCTTCATTCTATACAACTTTTTCCTCAACGACATCTTTTGTCTTGTTGTACTTACCGAGTACAAATTCACTAGCTTGTCATACATAGCCTTGGAACTCTTCATGTTTGCAACAAATGGAGCAAGAGAATCCTTAATTGATTCAACTATGATCCTCTGAGCCCTTACTTCCCCTTTCTTGTACTTTGCTAGTTCTTGTGTCTTGTCCTTTTCAGGTTCAGTAATCTCCCCAGTAACATATTCCATTACCTCTTGTTCCATGAGTATCATGTCAATTATTTTCTTCCATGCTAGATAGTTTGATGCCCCACTGAGCTTGTTTCTCTCTTTGCAGAAAAAACCCATATGACTTGAAGATTCATGCATGATGTGATAATATGTTACTTACTTGAGATTAAGATTCTCCTTGATGAAGTCTTCAACCTTCTTTTATGCCTTCCAGATTCTTGAAAAGTCTTCAACAATGTCTTTGAAAGATGTCTCCTGGGGTTCTTCCGACAACAACTTCCAATATCCTTGATACCTTCCAAATAGATCTTCTTCTAGAGAGAGAGATCAACAATCCTTTTGAAGTTTTCCTTTCAGATTTTCCTTAGATGTGAGCTTGATGTAGACTTGATCTCCTTGTAGAAACCCTCCTTCTAAGTGAGTTTTCAATCCTTCTCAAAGTCTTCTTCTTTAGTCTTTTCTTGAGAGTTTCCTTTTTCCCTTCCCCTTGACAAGTAACTCCTTCTAGTGTCCTTCCAGCTACCTTCTTTGTTCACCTTAGTTCTAATACCATGTGGGAAAATGGAAAGTGGCAGAATCTTTATTTTCCTTTAACCTTGATATTTGCTTGTGAATCTTAATTATCTTCTTTAGTTCTTTAGTTAGATATTTTCATCAAACAATATCAAGAATAGTATCAACAACAATAGGAACATAGATATTAGGCTCTCAGCCAGGGCAAAAACTCCTCTAAGAAACCTAGAAACTCTTTTCTTCTTATAATCTGCTTCAAATGAGATACAAAGACCCAAACCCTAGACCAATCCTTCTCCTAGTACCAATTCAGCCCTCTAACAAGTCCTCTGATTCTGCATCAATCAACCTCAAACTGCAACTTCAACCTGCCAGCTTCAATACTGCAACTCGTCCAACAACGTCGACCCTGCAACTTCGTCCTTGCGGCTTCTCTGGAAACCCTAATCCAGCCTCCTCCTTGGACCTTCCTAGAACAAGACAATTAACCTTTGGTCTTCTTTTAACCAATTTGGCCTCTTCTTTACTTCGGGAATGGTTGTAGGTTGAATGGGTTCATTTGAATTTTGGTCCTTCTTCTTGATTTGAAGGTGCTTTGTCATGTTGCTCATCTTCTTCAAAGAGTGGTATATCTTCTTCATCAGATTCAATGGGAATTTCCTTGGACTTATTGTATGCAAAGCTTTCCTCAAATATGATGTTTCTGCTAACTTCAATTCTACTATCTTCTTTTACATAGATTCTATAAGCCTTTGATGAAAGGCTATAACTGACAAAGATAACCTTTATACTAGTAGAATCTAACTTCTTTCTCTTATCCTTGGGAATATGAATGGAGGCAAGGCATCCAAAGATACTAAGATGATCTACATATGGTTTCTTCCCTGAGAATTCTTCTTTTGGTGTCACAATCTCAAGAATTCTATGAGGACTTCTATTTTGTATGTATACTATCGTCATAGTTGCTTTTCCCCATAAGAATTTTGGAAGGTCTTGGTCATAGATCACGGTTCTTATGCATTCTTCAATGGCCCTATTCTTTCTCTTAGCTACTCCATTTTGTTGAGGATTATAGGGAACTATGAGCTCCCTCTTAATACTTGCTTCCTTGCAAAAGACTATGAGTTCCTTGGATATATAATCACCACCATTGTCAAATCTAAGGATCTTTATCTTTCTTTATGTTAAGATCTCCACTTCTAATTTGAATTCTTTGAACGTTTCAAAGACTTCATCCTTAGATTTTAGAAGATAAATCTAGGTTTTTCTAGAGTGATCATCAATGAAGGTCTCATAATATATATGACCTCCAAGAGATTTATTTGCCATTGGTCCACACGCATCAGAATGAATGAGGTCTAATATTTTTTTAGACCTTGTGTCACTGCTTGTAAATGGTTTCTTTATATTCTTTCCCAAAGCACATCCTTGACATACTCCTTCATGGTCCTCCTTTAAGTTGGGGATGCCTTTCAACATTTGACTTAGGGAGGTAAATAGTTTTTAGTGAAGGTGCCCATATCTTCTATGCCAAAGCTCAGAGGGACTAATATCCATGTGAACAAGAGCTTGACAACGTGTTAGAAGTCTATACAACCTCCCCTCACAAACCCAATAACCCTAGTTTTTTCAATATTGGAGTCCCTTCGCCAAACAAGAACTTTTCCATCTACAAAGGGAATTCTATCTCCTTTATCTTCTAGACAAGAAATAGAAAGTAAATTCTTTTTCAAACTTGGGACATAGATAATTTTTGTTGAGATGAAGTTTTTCGCCATCTTCAACTTCCAATGAAGTAGATCCTATTAGAATAATACTATTTAGTGTTTAATGCTCATTCTTATTAGCTGTTGCTATTTTTACCTTTTTAGCAGTTTCTTAGATGAAACTGACTATTTCTATTTCCTAATAGAAACTTGATGTTTCTATTACTGTAAATATCTCTGTATTATTATTGAGCTTCATTTTTGCTCATCAATTCAATTTATTCATTCGAAATCCATATGCGTGTTTCGCATTGTTTTATGGTATCAGAGCAAGGTTATTTTTTTTCGAAATAAATTGTTTGAAAAGTTTTTGTGCTTCATTTCGAATTTGCTATCTTAAAATCTGAATTTTTTTTAGGCATCGTGATTCTTGCTTGGCTCTTTGTGTAAGGGTTTGTGTATGCGAAAGCATCTGGCCAGGGAAAATATCGGGCGTCCTCTATACGATATCGAGCGTCTTTTGTACGAGTGTGGCCATTTGCTGCTCCAGTTTGACGGGCAAGACCGCTGGTGGCAAATCTATTCTCCATTTTTTTTTCAGCCACATCGTAAAGTTGATATTTAAACATCAAAGTTTTGTTTTGTTTGTAGTTCGGGCACGAGGGATCCGGCGACCGAGGTTCGATTTTCTGGAGCCGGCAGATCGAGATCCACGTCAAAACAATTAGAGGTGCAAGCAATGGACGTCAGCGACAACTCGTGATTGAGTTAGAGCGATAGTCACACGCATTTCTGTAGTTACCTACGATCAGATTGTTCGTGTTTGTGGATACGGGCCACACTTGTGTTTGTTCCAGCACTCCAGCACGTAAGTGGACGCCCATTCATACCTAGCAGCAACATCTTCTATATGCAGCAACACGTATATTCTATACACAGCAACACGTATATTCATACGCAGCAGCAGCCCATTCATACACAGCAACACGTATATTCTATACGCAACAACACGTATATTCTGTGCGTATTCAAAATTTCCAGATTGTGGTAATAAAGATTGACGCGGTGGAATTTCTAATATTAAGCAGGGTTTAATATTAAGCAGATTTGCCTTTTGTTTTGCGGAAATCTGAGTATATCATTTAACAGTTTTTTTACGTCATGTATCGTTTGACAAAATCACCGCCTACAGTACACTTTTGTGATGACTTGCGTAGCTTGAAATACCTGGAACAGGACTTCCTCCACATGGTATATTTGTTTGTTTCAAAGATATGTCAGATGTTTTGTTTGTGACTCACAACTTCTTGAATTTGGTGTTAACGTTGTTCACCCGCGGAGCTTTTCTTTTGATCAGATCGCTAAGAAATCATGGACATATTGCTGAAGGCGGAATTAATTATTTTTTTGGTTCTTTTTTTTATTTGCACCAGCACCTGTCAGATTTTATTTGGATCTGCCGGCATCTACAGTGAAATCTGTGCCAAATACCTTTATTGTTTTTCATGTCTTGGGAAACGTGCAGATGGCTTCGCTAACCAATCTGATGCTGGAAGGCAATCAACGCTTTACTGGCACCAATTATAACATCTGGAAACAAAGAATGTTGACCATTTTTGAATATAGGCATCTTGACCAGCTCGTTTTGAACAAAGAGCTCCGTCCTGGTACAGCTGGGACCGATCAGGATAAGTTTGATGATCGAAATCGAGAGGCTGTTATGCTTCTCAAACTTTTTGTCACTGATGATCAGCTACCGCAAATTCCTTCCGGCAAAACAGCCGCTGAAATTTGGCAACAGCTGAAGGAATTGCACGAGACATCCGACAAGAGTCGAGCTTTCTTTCTCAAGAATCAGTTGTTCTCCATCATGATGGACGAACATATGTCTTTACAGGAACATCTTAACAAGATTAAAGACATTCGAGATCAGCTTGAAGCCATTGGTCGAACCATGGAGGAAGAAGATATGGTAGTCATCACTCTGAAAAGTTTACCAAAATCTTATGAACACTTCATAGAAACACTCAACATTACCTCCACTAATGTTGATTTGAAGTTTCCGGAGCTATGTAACAAACTCATGCAGCAGGATCGTTGGAAACAACAGTGTGGTAGTGGTGCCTCATCAGTCTCCTCAGAAAATGCTTTTGCTGCAAAATATCAGTGCTCTCAGTCCTTTCAGCAGAAAGGTTCTTCTCAGCCTTTTGATCCTGCGAGGAAGAAAAATGTGCTGTGCAATTACTGTCACAAATTCGGTCACATGAAGAAAGATTGCCGACAGAGGATTGCTTCTGAACAGAAGAAACTGGGAGGGCCCCATCAGACAGCAAATGTTGCAGAACATTCTGAGCAGACATAATCTGCCTTTTATGCCTTTATGGTTAAAAGGTCTTCAGATCATGTTCCGTCTTCAGCCTGGTACATTGACTTTGGTGTATCACGCCATTTCTCTCACAGGCGTGACTGGTTTATTGACTTCTCACCTTTCAGTGATTCAGTAGTATTCGATGGAGGTGAAGAGTACACAGTGGTCGACAAAGGTACAGTTCGGATCCAGTCTGGTGGACGCACTCTCATCTTCCTGAATGTGTACTATGTTCCTGGTATGGAAATTAATCTGCTGTCTGTCAGCCAGATTATGAGGAACTCTCCTCAGCTTGATGTAGTGTTCAGTGCACACAAGTGCTCCATTATCGACAGGGACACTAGTCTTACGGTTGCTGTTGGCCTAGAGGATCATGGTCTATACAGGGTTCTTGACACTGAGGATTCTCCAGAAGTGGCTCTAGCAGCTCGTGTTTCTCCCATCAGCACTCTGTGGTATCAGCGATATGGGCATCTAAACATGCAGTATCTCTCTCAGCTCTCTCGGGAGGGACTTGTGTCAGGGTTACCTGATATTCAGACTCAGCAGCTGGGAGTATGCGGCCCCTGTCAAGCTGGCAAGCAACATCGGTCTTCATTCAAGGATGGAGAATCTTGGTGCGCATCTAAGGTACTTCAGTTAATTCATGCTGATATTTGTGGTCCTATGAATACATCTTCTATTACTGGTTGCAAATATTTTTTTGCTTATTGTAGATTTCAGTAGAAAGATGTGGGTGTATTTTCTAAAATATAAATCTGATGCATTTAGTACCTTTCAGAAGTTTAAAACCTTAGTTGAAAAAGAGTCTGGCTGTAATATCATAACTCTTAGGACAAATAACGGGGGGGAATTTTGTTCTTCTGCTTTTTCCAACTTCTGTGATACTCATGGGATCAAATGTCAGTTAACTACACCCTACACTCCTCAGCAGAACAGTGTTGTCGAATGCCACAATCGCACGGTTGTTGAAATGGCTCGTTCCATGTTACAACACAGGAGTGTTCTGAAAAAATTCTGGGTTGAAGCAGTATTTACTATTGTCTATCTTCTTAACCAATCACCCACTCAGGCTGTTAAAGGGAAGACTCTTGAAGAGGTTTGGTCTGGCTGCACGCCAAAGATCAGTCACCTCAAAGTTTTTGGCTCAATTGCATATGTTTGGATTCCAGCTGCTAAGCGCTCTAAGTTGGATTCCAAAAGCTAGAAACTCATGATGACAGGGCACAGTGATCATCACAAGGCCTATAGGTTGATAGATATAGCCACTGGTCGTCCTAGCTTCAGCCGGGATGTAGTATTTGATGAGGACAGAGGATTCTTTCAGTCTTCTCCTTCTGAGCAGTGTTCTGAGGATCAGCCTCACAGTGTTCTTCTTCTTCCGGTAGGTCCACCTAATGGGAGGGATGATGCAGCATCAGTGTTTGATCATACACTACCTGAGCTTCCTCCGGAAAATAACCCGCCTCTTGCTACCCCTATTGTTCTTGCGCCATCCCCACCTCCTCCTGATATTGGTTCCTCTACTCTTCGGCCAAAATGGTGGGCTAAAACCATTGGTGATCTTCGAGATGATGAGCTCCTTGAAGGTAGAACTTCTAGACATAAGAGCAAACAACAGTCTACAGTAAATTTTGCTCTTATGGCTAACCTACACAGTGTTTTTGAGCCTCAAACCTATTCAGAGGCTAAGGGTACATCTGAGTGGGAATAGGCTATGGAAGCTGAATTCCAGAGTCTTCAGAAGAATCACATGTGGACCCTTTCTGATCTTCATGTAGGGAAAAAGCCCATCAGCTGCAAATGGGTTTATAAAGTGAAATACAAAGCTGACGGAACCTTAGACAAGCATAAAGATCGTCTTGTGGCTCGAGGGTTCTCACAAAAAGAAGGCATCGACTATGAGGAGACTTTTGCTCCTACAACCAAGATGAGTACCATATGGCTTGTCCTTACCCTAGCAGCTCAGTTCAATTGGAAAGTTCATCAGATGGATGTAAAGAGTGCTTTCCTAAATGGTGACTTACAAGAAGAAGTCTACATGATGCAGCCTCCAGGATTCAAGGTTGCCAGTGAAGAACAGAAAGTGTGTAGATTAGCTAAAGCACTCTATGGCTTGAAACAAGCTCCTCGGGCTTGGTACATGAAAATTGATCAGTACCTGACAGATCATGGCTTTTAGCGGAGCCCATCTGATGCAAACCTATATATCAAGCATACTGGTAATGATAGTTTGTTTGTGGTTGTCTATGTGGATGACCTTATCATTACTGGCAGCTCTGCACATTTGATCCATGGGATCAAACAAGACTTATGTAGCACCTTTGAAATGACCGACTTGGGACTTGTTCATTACTGTCTGGGGGTTGAAGTCTGGCAGACTAAGAACACCATCTTTCTCTCTCAGTCCAAGTATGCCAAAAATCTTGTGGACAGGTTCAGAATGCAGGATTGCAAACCGGCCACGACTCCTATGGAACCAGGGCTCAAACTCTCAGCTCAGTCATCCTCCCCCCTTGTGGATGAAACTTTATTCAAGCAATTAGTGGGCAGCCTCATCTACCTTACTGCTACTAGACCTGACATCAGTTTTGCAGTGAGCTACATTTCCCGCTTCATATCAGCTCCTAAGGTTGATCATTGGATAGCAGCAAAGCGTGTGCTACGATATGTGCGTGGCACTTCTGATTATGGACTCCTATACACTCGAAGTTTCGATCCTATCCTCAGTGGTTACACAGATTCTGACTGGGTCGGTTCAGTTGATGATCGTAAATCTACAGCTGGGTATGTGTTTAGTCTAGGATCTGGTGCTGTCACGTGGACTAGTAAGAAGTAGCAGGCAGTGGCTCTCTCTTCAACAGAAGCAGAGTATCGGGGAGCAGTTAAGGCATCCTGTGAGGCAGTTTGGCTTCGACGTATGCTTGTGGATATGCAAGTTTCCCAGACAGGTCCTACTCCCTTGTTTTGTGATAATCAGGGAGTACTCAAACTTGCCAAGAATCTAGTCTTTCATGAACGAACAAAGCATGTGGAAACCCATTGCCACTACATTCGCCAGCTTGTTGAAGACGGATCCGTTCAGTTGCGATATGTTCCCACAACAGAGCAGCTCGCAGACATGTTCACCAAGCCTCTTGGTCCTGATAAATTTGTAAAATTCAGAGGGTCTATTGGTGTTGTAAATAGATTGAGCATTAAGGGAGGGTATTAGAATAATACTATTTAGTGTTTAATGCTTATTCTTATTAGCTGTTGCTATTTTTACCTTTTTAGCAGTTTCTTAGATGAAACTGACTGTTTCTATTTCCTAATAGAAACTTTATGTTTCTATTGCTATAAATATCTCTGTATTATTATTGAGCTTCATTTTTGCTCATCAATTCAATTCATTCATTGGAAATCCATATGCGTGTTTCGCACTGTTTTAGATCCAAGACCTTTGACTATATAGCTATTGTTATCTCCAAGCTCCTCTGAGTGAGATGAAGATCTTTTTGACAAGGTTTGAAGTTGTCCACTTTCTCCTGTCATGTGTCTTGAGGCTCCACTACCAATGATCCAAGCATTGTTACCATGAAATTTACCTATAAGTGCAGCCAAGAATCCTCCATTTTTTACGTTCCTAGATAGATTGTAGTTGATCTCAACACCAAAGCTTCTTGCAACTTTCAAAATATCTTTAAGGGTCTTAAGTCCCATCTACAAATAGCTTGCCATTGATGAGAGAGGTCTTTCTTCCAAGAGTTCTTTCCTTCCTTCAAATGATAGCCAACATAGTGATCTTCAAATAGTCCTTCCTTCACCTTAACTTCGATACCATGTTGAGAAATCAATGCTTGTAGTTATTACGGTTTTGATTCCTCTTTTCTTGATAATTACTTGTGATATGTGTTGGCTTCTTTATTTATTTATTATGTTATCTTTCATCAAGCATTTACCAAATAAAAAATGTATGAAGATCACAAGAACAAGAGACACAAGATGTAGGAACTCAGCCAGGGAAAAACCCCTCTCCTAGGGGAAAATCCAGTGAAACTCCTCTTCTATAATAGAACCAAGTTAAAGTGAGACAATCCAAGACCTTTTGACCAAGGCAAAGACCTACTCCAATCACCAAGTCAACCTTCCTTCCAAGTAGTAAACTTTGCCAAAGTCAACAAGAGTCAACTCCTTCAAAACTACTTCAATCTGAAATTTCGGCCCCCTACAACTAAGAATTTCAGACCTGCAATCACTGCAAAAATTTCGCCCCCTACAACTCAGAATTTCGGACTTGCAATCATTGCAGAAATTTCAGCCCTTGCAACTTGCCCAAAAACCCTAGAAATCTTGCACGTGTGAGAGAGAAGATGCCCCAAAACTTTGATTTTTTGTTCTTCCTTTGATTAGACCTTCTTGTCCTTGACTTCACACTTCTTTTTCTCTTCCTTCACTGCAGATCGAACTTGTTTATGGATGAATGCCAAATAGATCAAATTCTCCTTCTATTTATATTGTTTCCACAGGGTCGAATTGCCCTAAGAGGGCTGACTTGGTGAGGAGGTGAAATATGACTATTTTGACTCAAAATAAATATTCTTTACATGATACAAAAGCCCAAGAAGGGTCTAATAAATATGAAAATGACACTTATGACTCAAGAAAACCCTAAAGCCTATAATGGAGGCTTTGACCTAATAAATAAGTAAAAGGAACATGAAACCCATGCTTCAAAATAATTTTATTTGTCTTCTTTTTCAATTTTTACAATAAATACATAATAATAAAGTACAATAGCAATTATGAAGACTGGCCATAGTTATATTTTCAACACGAACAGACCTAAAAACTGGTGGGGCCAACTAGATAACCTTGTTTTTCAACTGGTTCAGTGGCCTAGGCTAATGAATTGGTCAGTTTGACTGGTTTACAGCTCGAACCGGCGTATTTTGAGTATTATGCTTCTAGGCAATAGTTTCTGGGAAATAGGGCTGAAATTCTAGGCATATTCTAGGAGGTTGAAATTCGGCCATGGCAGATTAGAGAGGGTTGAAGTTGAAGGGTAGAAGATTGACTTGACAAGAGGGTTGCTTAACCAAATTTGACCATAGCATTGTTGGTCAGTGTGATCCCATAGTTAACTAACAATGTTAGATGTATCTCTTGTTGAGCCGAAGAATTTCTCTAAGGAAAAGGTTGTTGGGTTTTCCCCCAAGTGGGTTTTCTTAGGGTAAATTGTGTGTAATCTCCATGCATTGTGGTCTCTACTGTCCTTGTGCATTTATGGTTGAATAAAGTGTAATTGCTTAATGATAAGCAGGTAGTGCTAAAAGAATATCTATAGTTAATAATAATAATAATATATGTTTGGATAATATGAGAATCGAAAATAATAATAACATGAATTTGAAATGCACAAGTAATATTATTAATAATAATGGTAATATGGACAATAATATTAATGATAATAATTTGAGTAATAATGAAAAATATAGTCACAATACTAATAATAATAGTAAAAATAAAATAAGGTGGTTAATCTAAGTTCTCTTTTCCACCTTCAGTCTATAGTCTTCTGGAGAAGGGATTAAATTTTGCTCTTGCTCCTAGAAAAGTTCCTGTGGAAGACATTATGTGTGACGTGGAGTTTGGGATTAGGGGCTTACCTGATAATATCAAGGACACTATTAGGGAAGACTGCGATGTCATTCTCAAAAAAGAAAAGCCCCCTAGGAGCAATACTAGAAAGGATGAATTTAATGCCCTAAAATCCTTGAACCAAAACAAGGACATCGTCGTTCTTAACGCTGACAAGGTTGGCGTCGCTGTTATCCTTGACAGAGAGGATTATCGAAGGAAAATGTTGGATCATCTTTATAATGGTGGAAGCTATAAAAAACTTAGTAGGAATCCCCTAAAAAGGATCTCCAGAACAGTCGCTCTTGCTATAAAGTCGAGTAACTCTGTAGGTTCCTTTTGCCACAAGTTGATTGAGAGTAGCCCCATCACTCCAAGGATCTGTGCACTCCTAAAGGTCCACAAAGAGGGCCCCCCCTGTGACCAATTGTCAACACCATAGGAGGACCACCCTACCTCCTAGCCAAATACCTTACTTCTAAGCTTAAACCCTTCGTTGGCCTCACAGAGTCATTCGTCGAAGACTCTTCTTCCTTTGTCAATGAGTTAAAGAGCATTAAGTTGGATCATGGGGACATTCTTGTTAGCTTCGATGTGGTTTCCCTTTACACTTGCATCTCTATCCATGAGGCCATTGAGGTCATCAATTTCCTCATTGACCCCGATATTGCTCGTTTAGTTGAGATTTGTCTTACTTCCACTTCTTTCTGCTTTGAAGGGGAATTCTATGAACAAACATGCGGGGTGGCCATGGGTTCCCCCCTGTCCCCGGTTGTTACTAATCTTTTTATGGAAGACTTTGAATACAAGGTTGTGGCCTCGGCTCGTCTCCTGCCCAAGCTATGGAAGAGATTTGTGGATGACACTGGTTTCATCTAGTCCCATGGCTAGGAAGAGTTAGATCTTCTTTTCCAACATCTCAATAATCAATCTTCCTCCACAAAGTTCACTATGGAGCAAGAAATTGATGGGTGCTTGCCTTTTCTTGATGTTCTCATTTCGAAGAATGATGATGGTTCCTTCTCCCATCAGGTATTTCGAAAGAAAACTCATACTGAGCAGTATTTTCATGCCAACTCCCATCATTTTCCTACTCAAAAGTTAGGTATTCTCAACAGACTAGCTACTTGTGTGCTGAGAATCTCTGATGAAAAGTCCCTTGATAAAGGGAAAGCCCATCTCCTTAATGTTTTTGTCAACAATGGATATAGCATGCACCAAGGTTTGAAAGCCTTCTACAAAGCTAGCATAGGTTCGAAGGTCAAGAAAGACACTAAAGATCGGTTATCAGGGGTTCATCTCCCCTTCATCCAAGGGACGACTGACAAGATTGTTAGAATCCTTAGGAAGCATAATGTTCCCTCAACCTTTAGACCTCTTAACACCAATCGTAGTTCCCAAAGGTTTGTTAAAGACCTCGTCGACCCCAGGGACATGAAAGGTGTTTATGTTATCCCTTGTTCCTGTGGGACCCCCAATGTGGGTGAAATGGGGCGCTCCATTAATCAGAGGATTCATGAGCATGCTACTGACATCAAACATGGGAGGACCTGGTCTTCAACCCTGGTTGAACACACGGAGAAGAGTAAGCATCATATTTGTATTGAAGAGGCCCAGGGGATTGCTAAGATAACTCCTTTTCATCACCGGAAATTTAGGGAGGCCATTGAAATTGAAAGAAGGCCGAGCAATCTCAATAAAGATGACGGCTAGAAGATTAGTAGTTGTTGGATCCCCGCCCTTTCCCCCTAGCCCCCCCTCCGGCTCCCCTTCCCCCCTGGTTGGTTCCATTTTGACCTTTTTCCTATCTGGTTTTTTCTCCCTTGTCTTCAGGATTGTTTATTCTCCCCTTTATTACCATTGCTAGTGTTTTGATTTTTCCTTTGATTCTCATTCACTTATTTAATTATTATTATTAATTCCTATTAATTGATGGTTACTATAGTCTCCCTCTTTTCCTTTTATTAGGTTTAATTTCCTATAGTCTTACACTTCACCTAGGTTTTATTATTTGTGATATTTATAAAACTTAAATATAGACTTATTAACTAATTTGTGGGTTATTTAATAAACTTTGTGACCATGATACCTTTAATTTTTAATTTAATTAATTATTTATATTCAATTTATCTGATAAATCTTCATAGAATTTACCCTTATTGTATTACTTAGGTAGTTACATATATAGTGAAAGTAAATAAATAAATGAACTTAAGATCATGTTAACTAATTAACTAACTATTTATTAGTTTTATAATAGTCGTATAATAATACAAATCTTAGGGTAGTTTTAAAGTATTAAAGAGGATATAAAAATATTAAGGTCTTAGGTTCTGAGTTTAAGTTCTTTAAAACATTTAGTTAATTATAAACAAAATTGGTTTGTTACAAATAAAAATAATAATAATAAATTGTTGTAACAAACTAAATATTTAATTAATAAATTAAATAATTTTTACTTCTTTTCCTGTCTCTTGGTCCAGTCAAATATAGTTGTTGCCCTGTCCTTTGTAGTCGTTTCCTTGGTCAAAAGTAGTCATTGAATGATGGATCTCTCTATTTAACTTGGGGCCATGATCTGATTCTTCATCTCGTCCTGACGATGAACCACACTTGTTGGTTTGAAGCGCGTCGACAAATGAATTTCGATGTGATTATTGTCGAAAACCATCTTAATAAATATCTACATCATTAGAAGTAATTATCAGTGTTTCAAAAATTAGTGCTTGTATCTATTGCAATTGAAAAATCAACATAAATGACTCAGGATGTTTGACAGTGGTTTTGACTTCATTGGATTTCATATGGAAAATGTAGAATTTTAGATTTCACTTAAAATTCAACGGACTTAACAATTTTCAAGGATTTCAAGATTAGGGGGATTGAAACGCTCTATTGGATTTTGTCATGTACGTGGGTATGGAACTAGTATTTAATTAAGAGCACCAAGCTCTCTACCTGCCTTGATGTTAGTGGCATTGGTTGTCGAACTCCTCTATCATGAGCCTACTAAAAAAAGTACCCGTCACTCAAACAAAATCTTGACTTGACATGCTATGCTTTTTCTATCTTATTTTAATGCTTAGAGGGCGATATTGATGACGAATATCCTAATATAGGGAATGATTTTGATGATAAGTAGGTATTTGCTGTAGCATGATTTTTTTAGATGCTAGAGGCCATGTGGAACTTGTTTGTTGATGTATTTTTGGTTTAGAGATGGATTGCACTCAGTGCTATGTTGGTTATGTGCACCGTTACATGCTATATAAATGAGAACCTTGGCTTATCTGTGTATAAATGGTTTGGATTCATATGGATGCGCATGAATATATATGTTTTTCTTTAAAAATTGAATATTTTGTGTTTTTTGTTGCCCAATTTTTTGGTCTAGTTTTTTTTATCGATTCCGGTTTGGTTCTGACCGACGGTTCTTGGTCCAAGGTGTCTATCGGTTCGATGACCAGTCTGGTTTTGATAAACATTGAGGTGTTGTAGGCCCTTTCTGACTTCTTATTGTTATCTATGCGATATCCATAATTGCAAGATATCTTTATTTAAACAAGAACAAGAATTTTTGGAGAATTGGTAACTAGAAAGATCAGTTGCCACTATTACAACAGGTACTTCTATTTCATAAATGCCACAAACAAGCCAGTTACAACATATTTCCGGAGACTTGAACCCACGCAGTTGGAGAAACAAATTGTTCACCAAACCACTTGAGCTAAGATCCCTTCACATAGTTGCAAGATATCTTATTGTGGAAACATATAGGATTTTGTTCGTGCAAACTTGAGTGGGTCTGTTTCCTCCTTGGAGGTCACAAGTTCAAAACCAGAGGGGGGTAGAATTTGTACATGTTGAGTTGCGATGAGGCTTGAGTAGTTATCCCCGTGGCATGGGACTCCCAAATGATCATTTGTTCGTGCAAACTTAAGTGGGCTTGTTTCCTCCATGGAGGTCACAAGTTCAAAACTAGAGGGGTAGAGTTTGTACATGATGAGTTGCGATGAGGCTTGAGGGGTAGTCATCCCCATGGCAGACCCCCAAATGATCACTGAATTGCACTGAAACGGATATGAGAATGAATACGAATACAGGGTTTGAAACTAATACGGTAAATTTTCAAAAAAATTGGATACGATACAACAAGGAAACGACACACACACACACACACATATAAAAAACAAAATTTCATGTTACCATTCATCTGTTAGAATCTTGATTCTATATCTAAAAATGCATAATCATCATCATAAATTCAACATAAAGAAATCATCATCATCAATTCAACATAAAGAAATCATCATCATCAATTCAGCGTAAACATTGTCATCATCATTAGCGATTATTGTAGCATTCAACATAGCATCAAGTTTCTTAGTTTCGGTTTCAAATTTCAATCATCAACATGACAACATCATCACCAAAATTAATAATGCGCACTACATAGTACAAAGTACAAATGTTATAGTATTCAATGTTCATTGTTCAAAACTTTAAAACATGATCATAAATTACATTTGCATATCATCAAATCTGTCTTCATCCATGTAATTAAGATCCACATCCTCTCTAGGAGTGGGAGCATTGCTGCCGTCTCCACTTGAAAATCCCACTGTTGATGCCTTCTCATCAAAGAAATTCATATGAGACATGACATTCAACATCATATCCAAACCAAGCAACTCTGATTCCGCATCCCATAGTTTGGTGGGCCCAAATTTGTATTCGTCATTCGTGTGTGATAAAAAGTGAAGGTTCGAATGAACATACGCTAGTTCCTCAGCCTTCTTGGATCCCAATCTGTTTCGCTTCACCGAATGGATGAAGCCATATGTACTTCAGTTCATTTCTGCTAAAGAGGAACTAGCAACTTGTGACAAAGTCCTAATGGCCAAATTTTGGATGTGTAAGTTCTCCACCATAGTAGTTCCACCAATCAATTGGGCATAATCTAGCCTTGTCCTGCATAGAATCAATATCGGCACTCAAACCCTTTGATCCCACAAAATGAGGAAACTCTGAACAAATTTGAATCCCAATTTCCGGATCTACAAATAGTTTTCTAAAAGATTTCTTAAATCGTTGTGAGACTTTTGGGTCTTTGTTTGGTGCGGTTCTTTCTAGATCACTTAACTCTAGAAAATAATATTTTGGATTCACTGCATAGGCCAAAAGATGCAATGGGGTGGTCATTTTGTTCCACCTTTTGGTCAAAATATCTTTTACTTCTCTGTAAAAGACTTCATCTAGGTCATTCTCCTTGTCATTTATAACCACCCTTATCTTCTCTATCATGGAGTTAATGCCTTCATACACCTCTCCCAAATTAGGCATATTTGTGTCAACCATGCAGAGAAAATCCACAATTGGCTTAGTAAATGCGAAGAGGTACTCCACCCTCTCCCACCATTCATCATCAACAACCAACCTTTTCATTGCTTGTGCTCCTTCAGATTGGGATTCCCTCCATTGATTCCAAAGAGAATTTGCATACCATTTATTGTAATGTTTCTTTCACCTGCATAAGCCTTGTTAAAACTATGATGTGAGAAGCAAAACGAGTCTCAGCAACTTGCAAGTACCAATGTTTCATTAAATTAAAAATCATAATTGATTGAATGCCTATTATGATTCCACGACATTTGAGAATCTAATTTACATATTTGAATTTAGAGTCAGAGAAATTAGAATTTATGAAATAAACTTTAAATTTTAGGTACCTTAAAGAGCTCCAATTTTGCAAATTCCCTGTAGATGCCTTGGGACATGTGGTGGTTTGTGATGAAGGCTTGAATTTCTTTTTCTTCTTCAAAAATAACTCGAATAATCCACTCAATTTGCTTCCCCATCTTACTCAACCTGGGGTTCATTGAATGTACAACATAAGGGGTGCAAAAGATGCGTTGATATTTGCTTTCAATAATTAGGCCGGTTGCTCTACATGCCATTGCATTGTCAGAAATTACCTAGACAACATTTTATGGCCCTAGTGTTAAAGTTTCTAAGTCTACTAGTTAGAAACCCTCCATGCACTTTATCTGATTTATTCCTACCTACTTGTTCTGTTACTTAACAAGTTATTTACAATGTAAATACTGAAAATAAACACTAGTGCATGCTCAACATATTACAGATCAACAACTGAAGGAAACAGAAACAATCACACCAAATGACACCGTTATTTATTGACCAATGTCCTTGAAAAAACCCAATGTGGGAAAACCGGTGCAGCTATCTGAGGGTTTTCTTATTAAGCAATATCAAAGTACAATCTAGGTGCCAAATTTGGCCTACCCAACAGAGAATTTCCTTGGTAGTAGTACGTCTCAGTGTGAGACAAATGTCCTGGCTAAAACCCCGGACAAACATTTCGGCAGCTACTCAGCTCCAATCTGCCCCAGAAACCCCAGTGTCTGCCTTTCTGGACTGCGTTTGCCCCTCTCTGCGCATCGCTAGCCTTACGTCACCCTAAATGGGTTTGCATCAGCCTTAGGAGGCCTTGTGTCAGCTCTCTGGCGCTCTGCGTCAGCAACGCTGGCCTTTCTGAGGCTCTGTGCAGCTCCCAACTGCCTTTGCATGAGCTCTGGCTGCTACTGCGTCACTCTCTCTAGCTACTGCACTACTCTTCCAGCACTATCTTTGCCTCTTTGTCTCTCTATACTCAATGCCCCTTAGCTGCAACTTCGATCACTGATTCTATCTATCTTAGTAAACCCCGCTTTAGAGAATAGAATGATTGATTACTCTGGTGTACTCTCCAATTGACCCTCAAGCCTCCTCTTATATTTTTCTCGTTGACATATCAACGGCCGAGATTAAGTCCCTAATCAACGGCTAAGATTAGATCTGGTTTGATCCATGTCTTTTGGACCATTCTAACACAGTTTCATATTAATTCACATTAATATTTTAATTTCCCTAAATTTAGACTTAGGGACTCCATTAAAAATATTGATTATTTTAATATCTCCTGAATTGTTTAGAATCTGCCCAAACCCTTCCTGGGTATTGGAGAACTCATGTGCCCCAACCTCTCCACCAAATTTCATGGCTAGAGCACATTCGATGCTACCCCAAATTGTTAAATTTAGGTATGTTCTATGCTGGAGCAATTTATTTAAATTTTCACAGTTAGCAATCACATCAGCATTAAGATACTGGATTTGAGACCTTAATAATAATAATAATAATAATAATAATAGTAATATAATAATAATAAGAATATTAATTCATTACTAAAAGAATAAATAATTATTATTATAATTATCAGATTAATAATAATTATTTGATTTCTAATTAATAAATAAATAAAAGATCTAATTCTGTATCAATTATAAAACAAGCTTTCCTCTTATAATTAAAATTTAAAATTAATTTTACCTTTTAACTTATTTAATTTTATATAATAATTAATATTAAGAAAAAAAAAAAAAAAAAAAAAAATTTAATTCAAATTAAAAATTATTTTTAAATTATTCCTTTAAAGCAAGAGGCAGCCGACTTCTCAAAAATTGAGAGCCGACCCTCCTCTCTGCTTTCCTCATCTCTATTTATACCCTAATTAGCTGCGCTTCTTCTATCAAGCTTCAAGTTGCCCTGATGATGGATCCCAGTTGGGATTCGAAACGTTGGCAGAAAAATCTTCTTACTGTGGAATCTCCGATGACTAAATCAAAAGCATTAAGATAAACTGCAGATAGAACAGAAATGTAAATCGCAGAAGACAAGCCAATGCAAGAGGACACAAGATATGGCACGAGCCAGGGACAAACCCCACAATGTGTGGGGAAACCCTTTGATCAAATCTTCTTTTATCTTCAAAGTTCAGCAGAGAGAGAGAGTACATTTACAACAAAAGTCAATACTTTGACTTGTCTAGATCTAGCATAGATCATTTCGTATAACGATGAAATCAGTTGAAGACATTCTGCTTCAACTGATTCTCCAAGGTGACTCCTTCACCTATCATCATGCTGCATCTAGTTCTCTAGCTGCACCTCTCTATGCTGCACCATGCTGCACTTATCATGACCATGCTATGCACTTCATGTTGCTGCTTCTGTCACTGGGCTGCTCCAAATATTGAGCTGCTATTTATCATGGATCTGTACCCAGTATTGCTGATCTGCACTCAATGACTGCTATGCTGCATTCATCATCCAGCATCACTTTGCTGCCCCCATAATGCTGCAACCATCACCATGCTGCATTCTTGTTACAACATCATACTATGTTCCTGAGCTGCATCATGTAATAGGACAAGTCAATAATAGATTTGCTGCTGTCATCATGATAACTGGTTAGGGCACCAAGCACTATTGAAACAGTCCTCCAACAGTTATCAGAACAATCTAGGACAACTCTTTGGTTATGCTGTTGATTTGAGCATATATACAAGCCCTCAAATACCCATACACAATCCTTGATTGTGGTGTTAAGGACTATGACCCAACACTTTCTCCACACGCTGCCCTCCAAGTCTTCTGCACCTGTTGTCTTTTACTGTGACTGGTTAGGGCTTGTTTTTGTTGCAACAATCCTTCATTCAACCCACAAATCAGCCTTGAATTTACTGCGGCCTAGGCAAGGAGTAAAGCCTTTCTTGTGAGTTGTTGTTCTGGGCATATGGCAGCCCTTAACAACTCAGTGCAGGCCTGTTTTGGGAGGCTAGGCCTGCAGCCTAACTCAACTAGCTGTGGCCCTCCAACAGCCCACCAAATCAGCCCTCTTCTAGCCCTCAAACAGATCCACAATACTTCCCATCAAACTCAGCCTTTCTCCAAGAGACCACGGCCCCTCTACCAGCAACTCGGACTCCAAAACAGTGAACTCTGATTGCTGCCTAGATCAACCTGCGGCTAGGGCACTCCATTACAGGACTGCGTTAGGGCTTCTTGAACAGCGAATTAGGGCATCACTTGATAACAAGTTAGGGCATCACGTGGCTGTAGTTTAGGGCTGTGTATAAGGCCTTCATTACTGCATTTTGGTTATGGTAAGATCTCCCTTCATCTGCATCTTAATGTCTCCTCTCTGACTTTAATTTTGGGCTTCACTTGTATGCCAGCGTTTAACACTTGGTGTCTCTCTCCTACACCAAAAACCCAAGACATGGAGAGGAGGAGATCACACCAAGAATGTGTGTTAAAATGACTTCAAATCCTCACCAATTTATACTAAAACGTGGTTGATGAATATACACGTCGGTTGGGCTTCTAGAGCCTACATAAGTGCTGGTCGGCTTGATAATAATTATATAAACAAAATAAATTCATATCTCCATAGATACTTATCGGAATCGGATGATCTTTGGATCAATCCTACACCTCTCGACGAGAGGGATCCAATAAAAATATCAGCTGCCATAAATAAGCCGACCCACATGGAGTTTGGCCCTAGTTGCCAATTTAACCCTCCCTCTCAACTAGGGAGAACTCCATCCGGTGATCCATAAGTCCGACTGTACTATCTTGGCCATCAGTGCCCTGCACTGCTCTGCCCAACTCAGCTCAGCTCTGCTGGCTCTGCTAACCCTGCTTTGCTCAGTTCTGCTGGCTCTGCTAACTCTGCTCTGCTCAGCTCTGCTGGCTCTGCTAGCTCTGCTCTGCCCAGCTCTGCTGGCTCTCTGAGGCTCTGTGCAGCTCCCAACTGCCTCTGCATGAGCTCTGGCTGCTACTGCGTCACTCTCTCTAGCTACTGCACTACTCTTCCAGCACTATCTTTGCCTCTTTGTCTCTCTATACTCAATGCCCCTTAGCTGCAACTTCGATCACTGATTCTATCTATCTTAGTAAACCCCGCTCTAGAGAATAGAATGATTGATTACTCTGGTGTACTCTCCAATTGACCCTCAAGCCTCCTCTTATATTTTTCTCGTTGACATATCAACGGCCGAGATTAAGTCCCTAATCAACGGCTAAGATTAGATCTGGTTTGATCCATGTCTTTTGGACCATTCTAACACAGTTTCATATTAATTCACATTAATATTTTAATTTCCCTAAATTTAGACTTAGGGACTCCATTAAAAATATTGATTATTTTAATATCTCCTGAATTGTTTAGAATCTGCCCAAACCCTTCCTGGGTATTGGAGATCTCATGTGCCCCAACCTCTCCACCAAATTTCATGGCTAGAGCACATTCGATGCTACCCCAAATCAACACTCCCTCTTAGCAAGGACTGTGCTCTAGCAATACTCCTCACTGAGTATTACTCTGATCATCTAGTATCGGTCCCTATGTTGATGCTAGCCCTGCTTCCCACCATCCTCTTCACTGTTGTATCCTGTACTGCTACCCATGGTTCTGCCACTGCCACTGCTGTATCTGTACGACAACTCCCTCTCCATTTGTGTTGTTGCTGGTTTTTTCTTCCAGCACTGCATCCGCACTGCACCTCCTCTCATCATGTTGCATCGTGCTGCCCAGTGTTGCACTGCAACTCAGTTACTAAGAAGTAAGTAACTGATCTCCCACCTCTGAGCTCTCTGTTGCGTTAGAGACCCTCCTAATGCTGAAGTTCCCTCTGCCGCTGACAAGTGCTTCCTCTCTGACCTCTGCGTTGCTGCAACAACTCCCTGCATCTCGCACCATTGCGCACCTCTTTGTGCCATCCTGCACTGGTGCAACACTCCCGTGCCTCTCGCACTAATGCAGCCTACTAGACTCGCCCTGTCTCGGGACTCCTACACTGTAGCTCTCTCTATTGCTTCATCCACATCCATCTCCACCCGACTCAGCCAGTCCTACTACTCTTTGGGGCTCTTGTAGCAAGGTCTAATCCAAGAGGCTGGGTACCTTGAGAATCCTGCCCCTCATCACCTGTAGTCTGCCTAACTACAACTTGATGTCTCCCCACTTCTGCTCAAGTGGTGTGTGTGCACTCATGGCACAATCATTGTCTGTCAACACTTCCTTCTCTACCCTCGTTGGCATTGCCTTAGTCTCGGAAGACTCTCCCTTACTCTTCTTCCTTGGACACTAGGTCAAATAATGAATTAGCTCCCCACATTGGAAGCACTTGATCTTGGAGAGATCCTTCTTTTCCCGCTTTTCCTGCTTTCCCTCAGATGCTAGGGCAACATCTTCCTCTTCCTGCTTGACTTTGATCCCCTTGCTGCTGCTACTCATCTTTGATTGCCGTCTAATCTTTTCTTGGCGAAGAGTAGCCCACATCTCATCCCAAGGTGGAAGTGTCCCTCTGCATAATATACTTTGGACAAATACCTCCCAGTCTTCTGAGACAACATTTAGGGCTGTCCTCACCATCAATTCCTGATCCGGCGTGGCTTCTATAGCAGTCGACTGATCTCGGATCTCATTCAGTCTGCCAAAGAAGGTGTCAATCGGTTCTCCCTTCTTCATCTGATACAACCTCAATTGATTCTTTAGTAACATTCTTCTCTGCACAGAAGTATGCTAGTACAATTTGTTGAGGGCCTCCCATATCTCATATGTTGTTTTCTTCTCGGCAATGTGTGGTACTACATGGTCCTTGACCCCATCAAGGATGATGCTCTTGGCCCTCGCCACTGCCTCCTCGTACTTGTCATTATCATTTGGGTCGATTGGGATAGCTATTACCTTCAAGGCGAAGTTCTTGACACGATTTCTGTCAAGTACGGATAAGATTCTAGCCTTTCAGACTGCGAAGTTTGGCGCTTCGTCCAGTCTGTCCTGGTCTCTTACTCTGTGTAGTGCCATGATGCTCTTCTACTTCCCTCCTGGTAGTTCTTGATCTGACTCCCTTTGAGTCTTGATTTCCCTCTTGGAAATCCTTCTACCGATGTCGAGATGCCCCCTACTCTGATCGTCTGTGCAACCGCACCACTAATCTGGGTCTCTAGGCTAGAGACCCTCGGTAGCAACTCCCTCCTCTTGGCCTTGCCCTGTCAGGTACTGTTCTGACTATAGTACCTCACCAACTCCACTAGGCATTGTTCCCCTAGCCCTCTAAACCCCAGCAACCTGAAGGTGAGAGCTCCTAGGCTCTGCGCAATCCCAACACTAGCAACCCAACCTCCTCAGCTAACTGCGTCAGCGCTCCTAGCTTCTGTGTGGCTCCTCGTGAGGCTCCCTTTGCCTTCCTTGGCCTTTGTGCTGCCTCTTCCTAGCTCACCCTTGATGACGTAAGCACTGTGTCATCCTTCCCTTGTTGCTGCTTTGCTAGAAACAACTTCTGTCACCTCAGGACAACTGTTTTTTGCTGCTATTGCTCTGCTCGGCTGATGTCCTCAGTCTTCCTGTGATCTGCAATCACGCTTTGATACCATGTTGAAGTTTCTAAGTCTACCAGTTAGAAACCCTCCATGCAC
Organism: Pinus taeda; assembly: GCA_000404065.3. Lineage (NCBI taxonomy): Eukaryota > Viridiplantae > Streptophyta > Pinopsida > Pinales > Pinaceae > Pinus > Pinus taeda. The sequence goes on along the minus strand of APFE031271926.1, from coordinate 41,926 downwards.
TTTATTTGATTTTTTCCTACCTAATTGTTCTGTTACTTAACAAGTTATTTACAATGTAAATACTGAAAATAAACACTAGTGCATGCTCAACATATTACAGATCAACAACTGAAGGAAACCAAAACAATCACACCAAATGACACCGTTATTTTTGGACCAATGTTCCCGGAAAAACCCAATGCAGGAAAACCGGTGCAGCGATCTGAGGGTTTTCTTATTAAGCAATATCAGAGTACAATCTGGATGCCAAATCCAGCCTACCCAACAGAGAATTTCCTTGGCAGTAATACCTCTCAGTTTGAGATAGATGTCCTAGCTGAAACCCCGGATAAACCTTTCGGCAGCTACTCAGTTCCAATCTACCCCAGAAACCCCAACGTCTACCTTTCTGGACTGCGTCAGCCTCTCTCTACCCAACGCTGGCCCTACGTCACCCTGAATGGGTCTACCTCAGCCTCTGGCGGCCCTGCGTCAACCCTCTGGCCCTCTGCGTCAGCAACGCTGGCCTTTCTAAGGCTCTGCGCAGCTCCCGGCTGCCTCTGCGTGAGCTCTGGCTGCTGCACTGCTCTTCTGGCACTATCTCTGCCTCTTTGTCTCTCTGTACTCAATGCCCCTTAGTGGCAACTCCGATCACTGATTCTATCTCTCTTAGCAAACCCCGCTCTAGAGAATAGAATGATTGATCACTCTGGTGTACTCTCCAATTGACCCTCAAGCCGCCTCTTATACTTTTCTCGTTGACATATCAATGACCGAGATTAAGTCCCTAATCAATGGCTAAGATTAGATATGGTTTGATCTATGTCTTTTGGACCATTCTAACATAGTTTCATATTAATTCAAATTAATTTTTTAATTTTCCTAAATTTAGACTTAGAGACTCCATTAAAAATATTAATTATTTTAATATCTCCTGAACTGTTTAGAATCTACCCAAACCCTTTCTGGGTATTGGAGATCTCATGTGCCCCAACCCTTTCTCCAAATTTCGTGGTTAGAGCACATTCGATGCTACCCCAAATCAACACCCAACAATTCAATTGCTTCAATCGAGATGTTAGCAATGAATTGGGAATCTTTCAACTGCCCCTCACAATTGATTGTTTGCAAAAACATCGCCCCCTTGGGGCTTTGAGCAATCACATTGATCAAAGACCTATTCCTTTGATCTTTCCATCCATCAGAAATTATGGACACCACTTAAATGTGCCATGAATTATGAATGGGGCTTAATTTAGCCTCCAAATCTAACTTCTCTGTCCTCTAGATTCCCTGTCTCTAAAATGTTAGTTTGGTCATGTTTAACTTACAGTAAACATTCTAGGCCATATTGCAAAGGCTACACATTTGAATGAAGGCCATGAGTCATGACTTTGTGTCAAGAGCAATGAACATCACTTAACCAAAATTTAAATATCTCTATAGGCTCTGTCGCTCTTATTGATGGTCTCCTCTCGAGTCTCCAACTCCAAGCGGTGACAAAAGACACTGGACAATCTCTTCGACTCCAACTTCAAGTGGTGGTGATGGCAGACAATCTCAACTCCCAAGTCAACTCAAGCAGTGATGGCACAAGGTCAACCCCGCCTTCGGGCTCAATGAAATGATAATGAAATAGGTTAAGAAGCCAAATAGGTTAAGAAGGGGCCAAGCCAAAAAAACAAAACGAAAAACATAAATCTGTTCCATGCATACATTTTTGCGTGATCCGTTTTTGGAAAATCGGATACATATTACGATTTTCGTACGAAAATCGTGATACGTATCCATTTTTTCCATGAACGAATCGATTAGTCAAAAAACTCCGTTGAAATGTTTCGGATCTTTGGCTGGTCGTTTCAGAAAAAATGAAACGGGACTAAAACGTATCAGTCCGCACCCAATTCCTTTCATACTCATTTCAGGGTCTGAAACATTGAATGACATTTCTAGGAGATTGGGGCACCTTTTGCGGTATCCTAGAATGGTCATTGATGGGAGTGTCTCTGAATGTCTTGGCTCTTGTCAAGTCACAAGTTCCTATTAGTATTGACTTCTGCATTGTTAGTACTAGCTTCACCCAATTTTAATGGTAAAAAAACATATGGGATTTCGTTCCACATTGATGCTTTCATCCATATGCAATGAAAATTTTAGGGGCTAATATTTCATAGATAGGCTAATTTTTCCTAAAAATGAATGGCCCAAATAAAATTTTATAGTACAAAATTATTTTATCTTAAAAACCACCCAAAATTTATAGACTTGGAAATTAGAAATTTGATATTTTTACAAAGATATTGCCAAGCATTTTATAGTTTGCATATTAGGGACTACTGAATTTCATCAAGGTTTGAAATTTAAATTTCAAGATAAATTTCCATTCTTAAAATTTTCGATGTCCATGGAGTCTTGTTTAATGGTTAAAATAAATTATAATTTTCTGCCTTTTATCCTATTGTCAATGGAATTTGCATAATTCATGCCCAATTTATGTAAGGTTTATCACTTATGAAACGTCATTGTTTCATAGGTTTCTGGTCATTGTATCTAAGAATCTTGTGATAATTGCAGAAATTATTTTTATCAGTATATGACATGAATACTGAAGATGCTGAACCTGCTCTAGAAAATCAAACAGATGAGTGCGTGGCAGTGCCAGGCACTGCTGCAAAGCAGCCATCGGTAAGTGAGCATCCTCTTCCATCCTCTAATCAAATTTCTTTATTCACCATATTTGTTGGCATCATCTTATTGATGATTTAACAGGATCTTTGGAATGGTCCTCTCGGATCTGTTCATCTGGGGTCAGTAAAAGGACATGAGAAAGAAGAACAAAATAGTCAACAGAAAAGCCATGATCTGAAAGGATCGTCAGACTCCAAACACTCTGATCTTGATGGCAGTTCTGTTAATGGTACTGCTGCTTCCTTCCATGGCAACCTAGCTAAGACTTGCGGCATGACAAGAAGCTGTTTTTCAAATGAAGCTCCAACATAAAATGCTACACGCGGGAGTATTGAGTTAGGCTTTCAAGATATAATCGAGTGTGAATGTCTGGCTAAGCTGCTCATGTAATTTGTTATTTACTTATCTATTTTGTGATACCTGTAATTTAAATGTTAGGTGTTCAGAGTGTATAGGTAAATCTCTGCCTTCAGTAGTTTGAATTTGCAAAACGTAAGCCAGTTGGCTACCCGCAGACTGTACCATGAATTGGTGGCATGTAGAACTATTCTTTTCTAAATCATGCAAGTTTACCTCGTAAAAGCTGCCATGTCTCAATTGTTTTGGCTTCTCTACATCTGTTGTCAGCTGTCATTATGCACTGATGGCATGTGGAAATTCAGGTAAAGATTAGCCGTGTTCACAGTATTTTGAAGTTTCAACGCAGCTGAGCTGATGAGCATCGTCGTCCATTTCTTTACCAAATATACACTGTTAGGTGCCCATTTGAATATATAATTGCTACAACAATATTTATAATTGAGAGAATTATTTGTGATTGAGAGCTGAATAGTGACATGATATATGTTTATATCAGTCTTTCGGATTAATCACATCATTGGGATTGGGTCGATGTTTCGAACCAACTAATGTGGTTCATCTTGTTTGTATATTTGAATTGCTATATAGTATTGTTGCAAATAAAAATCCAAATATAAAAGTTTCTGACAAAAAAATTGTTATTTTGTATAAGATAAGCGAGGCAAAGTTCAAATCTTTTTTGAACATATTAAAATGAATATTGGAACTTTGGAACTTTGTTGGTACTTATTTGGGATTTATACCTCTTCATTAATTTCGATTTCATTGGAAGCATATTATGAATAATCTTTTAGTTAAACTTTATTATGGTTTTCCCTTCATACTTTTCCCACCCCCGTCTTATCCCTTGTCCTTCACTTCTTAAAAATTTAACCATAATTCCCTCATTATTGGAACTTTGTTGGTACTTATTTGGGATTTATACCTCTTCATTAATTTCGATTTCATTGGAAGCATATTATGAATAATCTTTTAGTTAAACTTTATTATGGTTTTCCCTTCATACTTTTCCCACCCCCGTCTTATCCCTTGTCCTTCACTTCTTAAAAATTTAACCATAATTCCCTCATTATTGGAACTTTGTTGGTACTTATTTGGGATTTATACCTCTTCATTAATTTCGATTTCATTGGAAGCATATTATGAATAATCTTTTAGTTAAACTTTATTATGGTTTTCCCTTCATACATTTCCCACCCCCGTCTTATCCCTTGTCCTTCACTTTTTAAAAATTTAACCACAATTCCCTCATTTCCATATATTTACTCGTTCAACATCTTATATTTCCCTTTCATTTCCTTTCACTTAAATGCCTTTCCTTCCACTTAAATGCCAACCATCTTTATTTCTTGTTACTTCATTTTCTAAAACGATGTGTGATACGTGGTGGGTTATATATTTGTGTTAATGTGTAATATCATATATTCTCATTCAATATCTCATATTAAGCTTTCACTTCCTTTCCTTGAATTACAAGCTCTGCACATATGTTACCCCTGTTTCCAGAAGAATGCGTAGTACCATTTTTGTACACTTGTTATTCAACAATTTAACTGTGTGGTGGGGTACTCTCAATGACCGTTTTTATAATCACAACTTTAACACCTTCTTACAAGCTCTGCACATATGTTACCCCAGTTTCCTGAAGAACGTGTAATACCATATTTGTACACTTGTTATTCCTATTTAACTGTGTCGTGGGGTACTATCAATGACTGTTTTTATATTCCCAAGCTAACACATATTCTTATTAAAATAATATGTAATATCTAAAGGAGAAATTTAATAGAATAGTATGAAATTATTCAATCCTACAGTTGCTCAAAATTGCATTCAAATTCTTACAAGCTCTGCACATATGTTACCCCAGTTTCCAGAAGAATGTGTAATACCATATTTGTACACTTCTTATTCCAATTTAACTGTGTCGTGGGGTAGTCTCAATGACTCTTTTTATAATTACAACCTAACACATATTCTTATTAAAATAATATTTAATATCTATCCTAACACATATTCTTATTAAAATAATATTTAATATCTGAAGGACAAATTTAATAGAACAGTATGAAATTATTCAATCCTACAGTGGCACAAAATTGTATTCAAAATTATGTGCCAAAATTGTATTCAAAATTATGTGATGTTGTTGTGTTTGTAGGTTCACATTACTAAATATTTAAAGGATAACTTTAATGGAACACAATGTGAAATTATTGCATGCAAAGGTATGTGACGGTGTTGTGTTTGTAGGGACACACTGTTGTTGATTGTATGGTCCACATTATAATTAAAAATAATACTAGCAATTGATGTTCAAAGAAATTCGTTATTCATGGTTGGATTATTATTATTTAATTAATAACTTTTTATTTGAGATATTGGTTAATAAAATTATTATTATTCATTAGAAATATAAATATAAGATTAATTTAATCACAAATTATTTTAATTTAATTATAATATCAAATTTGATAATGGTAGATAAATTTGTCATTAATTCATGGAGATTTTGAATTTTTTTTTTTCACATCTTTTAAATTTATAAAATATTATGCATTTATTAAATGGCTTTCAGATTTGTTTTTTATTTAACATAATCTATATATGCTGACATGGTGTGAATACTATAATTTTTTTTGGCTAGTATGGTGATGTTTGGTGAGATTAATTCATATATATATTATATATATATAATATATAATATAATATTAAGAGACTCCTTATTAAAGTTAATATATCGTTAATATAAAGTTATAATTTAAATACTTTTTATAATTTAAGGATATTAATTAATTAGATTTTTAAAAATTTCAAATAAATGCTTTTCATATCACGAATAAGGTAACTTGAATGTGGGATGAGTATATTTAATCATACATTTCTGTTTTCACATTTCTTGAGGTCAACTAAAGAGCATTCATAGAGATCCAAGTGGGAGGAAGTTTATTTATTAATGTAAATGTGAATGTAAGCCAACAATGACATTACTGACAGCATATTAACAATAAAGATGTCCATTAGAGGCAAGGGACATGAGGGTTAAAGCACATATTAAGGATACTCTTTTTTTCGTTAGTTATTCTGGTGGTAGCCTTTTTTTGAATGGGTAGAAGCACATTTGTTATCTTAGTGGCATCTCTTTCTTTGAATGAATGGAAGTAGATGTTTGGACCTTTGGTAAACAAAATTAGATTCATCATTGATGGGTATTTTGGGTGAGGACTTTGATATTATTTTATTTCCCCAAAATAACAAGAATTGGAACTAGTTACACAATTTGGTGTAATTTTGTAATCCCTAGATGACTATTGTCTTGTATTTTTCGTAATTAAATAAATCAAATTTGTGTTGGCATTGTTGTCATTGATGGCAAATGAGCAGCAGTGAAATAGGTCTTTGATGTAACTGATTTATGTATGGTTGATGAGGTCTTGTGATGCTTGTTGCTACGCTTGCTTGATAGAAGTATGGTCACCATATATGTGAGGAGGTGCAGTTGATGATAGCTTATGAGAAACAAGATAGAACAGAGGTATGGAGATGTTGAGCTAGTTTGTTATCAGAGATGTTGATCATGTTGTAATGCAAGGCAAAGACATCACAAAGGGTGTCATTGATGGCATGGTTGTCTTGGAGCTCTTATGTTGTTTGCATATGTCGTGTAAGTAGTTACATATTTGTGTTGGTTACATATGCTTGTTGGTTGTTAATAACAGAATGTTGCAGAGATTGTTGTGATGCAAGGCAAAGGCAAAGGCATGTTGAAAGGCTAATGCAATGACAATATGTCGTTGAGGTATGTTGATGTTGACAATAGTATGCTTGAGCTAGTGGACAGTAGGAAGTTTTGCTCGGAGGTAGTGGTAGGGAATCTCTTAACCATTTACAAGTCAGATCCCATACCAATTAAGAGCAAAGGAGATGTTAGAGTGGTTTTTGTTTTCAAGATGTTTTACTAGAGCTTTATGCATCTTAATGTGTAAACTAAAAATCTGTGAGCAAGTTAACAATAAAAATAGCAAAGTAATTCAAAGGAATAACATCTAGGTATATCAAAGGTTAATATATCCACAAATGAACATCCAAACCTCCAGATGTATGCAATATTGGTGAATGAGTTACAAATAAGGTTGATGATATGATGTTGAATGAGTTACAAATGAGGTTGATGATGAACTTAAGGAACAATCACTCGATATCACATGGTTGTTTTCATTGTGAACACCCCCTTGCCATTGATGTCAAAAGGGGAGGTAGAATAGAGAAGAGAATAGATGATTCTTAGGACAAAAATCGGAGGATCATAGTGTTGCCATCAATACCAAAGGAGGAGATTGTTGGCATTGTTTTCATTGATGGCAAAGGAGTATCAGCGAGATATGCTTGCATGCAAGAGACTACTACCAAAGGAGTAGGAAGATAAGTCTTTGATGTCATTGATGTATGCATAGTTGATGAGGTCTTGTGATGCTTGCTATTATACTTAACAGAAGTATGGTCACCATATGTGTGAGGAGGTGCAGCCGAAAATAGCTTGTGAGCAGCAAGGTAGAACAAAGGTATGTAGATGTTGAGTTAATTTGTTATCACAGATGTTGATCATGTTGCAAAGCAAGGAAAAGACATGGAAAAGAGTTTCATTAAGAGCACGGTTTTCTTGGAGCTCTTATGTTGCTTGCATATGTTGTGTAATTGGTTACATATGCTTGTTGGTTGTTGATGACAGAATGTTGCAGAGATTGTTACGTTCTAGGAAGATTGTTGTGATGTAAGGTAAAGGAAAATGCATGATACAGGGAAAGGCAAAGGAAAAAAGCAAAGGCATGATGAAAGGTTAGGCCGATAACAATATGTTGTTGAGGTATGTTGATGTTGACAATAGTATGCTTGAGCTAGTGGAAAGTAGGAAGTTGCAGCCACAGAGATATGTTGTAAAGAGTTGTTGAGGTCTAGATGTATTAGCAATACAAAGGTGATGACAACAAAACAATGGTATTATGACAATAACATGCCCTCTACTTTGAGAAACTGCATTATAACACAAGTCATGTATTCTATGTTTTGTGTTACACCAGAATGTAATGCACTATACCTTCTAACCGTGTTACAATGTGTTTGCTTATCCATTCAAGACCTAACGCATGCAATCATTATGTTGGCTTATGATATTTCGGTTTTGAATATTTGAGGTTTATTTGTCTTTATTTATGCTTCAAATTTGAGAATGAATGCTTGGAAATAAAGAGACACAACCTTTGGAATGCAAAGAGACAAGACTTGTCATTTCAAATTTGTGTTTGGAATACTAACAACCATCAAAGCTTGTTTACAAAAGTGTATGAGGTTGGAAGGTTGTATGGTTAGAGAGTTAGAGAAAGTGAGAGCTTATTTGAGTTGTTTATTACCTGGCACATATAGAGTAGATGTGAAGCAAATTCGAGGAGAAGCAGTAGAGACAAAGATGGAGGTATGCAGAGTTATAGAGCAAGTAACCAACACATTGTTTTCTTTATATATTAGAGGATTGTAGTTTCCTTTCAAGTTGCAATTTGATAAAGAATAGGTTGGACCCTGTTGAGATAGGAGCCTCATGTGGGTTGTAGTTTGCAAAAAAAATTATGGGAGTTGGAGCTTCCTTGCAAGTTGAAGCTTGCAGAAGAAACTGAGGTAGCAACCTCATGTGGGTTAGAGCCTATAGAAAATCAAATGTTATAAAGGGGTAGGAGTTTGTCTTTGCATCACAATAATAACATATTCATGGTTTTCTCCTTTTATGAATTTCCACTTATATTTGGTGTCTATATGTGTTATTGCTATCTGTTGATTTGATATTATGATTTACATATTACATGTTGTTCAAATATTAAATTTGTTGTTCATAATGTGTTAAGTTGCTCATATGATATATTGCTTATCAATTAATAAGTTTAGATTTCTTCCCCCCCCCCCCCCACCCTGCTCTCAGTTTAGTCAAGTTTTTGTTATGAAGGCAAATCCCCTTTGCGGACAGAGGCGGTCTCTCTTGCCCAATGAGTGGGTCTAGCAACAAACTATACAAACTAACATACACTTTCCTAGCTTATGTTTAACAAATGAAGAGAGAGAGTGACCTACCTTGCTCTGATGCTAATCATTCAATCCTTTGGAGATGACTTTGATTCCTTTGCTTCCTGGCTCGCTCCTTACTTGTTCTTCACCTCTGAGTACCTGCAAGAAGTATCAAAGAGAAATACAAGGTACAAGAGCATATATGGCATACATCAAACATAGACTACTTAATAGATCAAGGAGTATTAAGCTAAAAGCATAAAAATCTACACAATTATGGATAGTGAACATCAAATGTATATATTAATAAACTAAAAGGGTAAGCATATAACTTATGCCTTGATGCTGGAGACCTCCTTTTGGTGGATGTCCAAGGCCAAGAAAAGACTCTTCAAGTACTCCTTCTCCAAGTTAGAATGGGCAGCATTTGGGCATAATCTCAGTATAGGAATGCAAACAATCAATGACCAACCAATTGGGGATGGAAGGGAGTTGATTTATAGGAAGGGAGAGGGAGTTAAGGATCCACAAAAGAGGGAGGAAGGTCCACATCTCAAGGCGAAGACCTATAATGATAATATCAAGAGCTCCAAATGGAAGAGCTCGGCCATATCTACAACAACCAATATCCAGCTTGTTGTCGAAATTTCTAACATACGAAGCTTCTCCCCTATTTTGGGAAAACCTGCCAGAAGAGGTTCAATGTGGGTTTTCCTATCAAAACCCATGCTGGAAGTGCTAAGGTAAAGTAGTGCAACCCGCCATCAACATGGGCAAGCAGTGGAGCAAAGAGTGTTGGCCCTAAAAATTAGGGTTTTAGGTAACCTTCTTCAGAATTGACTCGGAGTAGTTTTCCTTTGGTTTTCAGGGATGTTTTTGTCTATGTATCATGATGGATATACTTCACAGTTTTCAACATTTTGGCACTTCAAGATATGGAACATGAAGTGAACAAAAGGTGTGACAAAATATTGTGTAATAGATGCCCCCTAAAGCATGAAGGCAGAACAGGGAGTGATGGTTGAGATGTTTTACAAGCCAAGGCAAGGACTAGAACAACACCATCAGGAGACCTACAAATCAAGCATATACATATACATAGACATATCTTACATCTCTGATAAACATGCCTAGTGATACATGAATAGGCAGCTAATGATACATGAATCCACGGTATGGACGCAACCATCTGAATAGAAGGGATCATTTGTATGGATCCATAGTATGGTTACAACCATCTGAATAAAGAGGATCATATATATGGACCCATGGTATGGTCCCAACCATCCGTACAAAGGAAAACATGTGTACAATCATGAATAACTCATAACTCCACGCAACCTGGATTTTATTAGACAGAAACTAGGGTTTTGCACTCCGTCTCAACTTAATCAATGTACGAATTCTAACATATGAATAGATGTGTTGAAGTCGAACATGATAGAAAACCACTTGATTACCGATTAATGATGTAAACCATTAACATGCACGATAGAAACCACCAATAATGACAATGGTTCTCAAGGTACAATCAACACAATCCACGAATGTGAATAATGAAGCTGAAGTCGAACACCCATGGAATCATCTGATCAGAGGTCAATGATGTAAATCTGTCATCAAATGCGAAGAACTTGCCATTGAGACATGCTAGCTCCAAGGTACTAGAAGGGAGTTTCTAGATCATCTTTCCGGATAATGAACCGAATTCAACATGAAGTGATCCGTCGAAGGAGGGCCATAATGAATCTCACATCATCGACACGAAACGAAGGATGTGGTAGATTAGATAAGTGTGATCCAGGACTGTGGTAGAAATTCAAACAATGTATAAGCAGTAAAGAACTGCAGATAAGACTTCTCTTGAACATATCGGCAACACGACTCCGAAGTTTGGCAACATTTGACTCAACATAGGATCATAGGTCTTGATGATGAAGTGGTATAATCAGATGAGAGGCAAAGTGGATTTTCCAAACCCAGGAAGACAAGTGACTATGTGAGGATGTCCCAAACTGACACGAGCAATAGATGAGTGTCATGTGTAAGAGCGACATGTTGCCTTTACAAAATACAAGAGATGATCGCTTTCACTCTCCCCCCATCATTTCTAGTGAGTAACCCACTATTGTTTATCGCAAGCTTGAAAGGGATAACATATGCTTGCCATATAAGTTCATCATTCGGATGAATCCATCTTAGTAAGTTTTATGAGCCCTAGGAAGGAGAAACTCGATCTTGTCATGGTGACGAGTCCTACATCGTTTAAGTTTTATGAGTTCGACGGAGGGGAAACTCGACATCTTTTTCATGTTTAGAGAGTTTGAAAAAGAAGCAGAAAAGAAAACTCCAAAGCTCCCTTTTCGTAAATTGTCTCTTGAACCCGAAAAGGTGGAAAACAATATCCAAGAGAATCTCTTAGCAATGTTCGACTAAAGTATTCATTTTTCGTATAATAGTATATCTTAGTCCGGAAAAAGGTTAAACTTATACTAAGTAGACGTCATTTCATTTAATTAACAAGTTCGAAACAACAAGTACTCGACAATATTTTCATTTTTCGAGAGTTAGAAAATAGCTTAAAGATGACTCCAAGGGTCGTTTTTTTGTTTATTTTTTTACGAGTCCGAAAAAGTGATAAAATAAAACTCATTGAATTAGTCAAAATAAATTACTGTCATCAAGTATAATGACCTATCACTGCACAAGTGAACACACATTACCAATTTTCAAGTGAACCCCGCAGTTTTTAACTAGTGCGAGGGTTTGTTGGTCAATATGAAAGACCAACTGAGCAAGTGTAGAACAGGAAAACTAAAGTAGTTTGGGTATGGTTCCATTTTGGTGACGTTCTTTTTGGAACATATGTCATTGTTTCGTTATCAGTGGATAGAGGTGGATGCCTCAGCTCCTAGAGATCCACGATTACTTAGATGGGGTGAGTTGATGCCTTAACGAGGAGGCGGCTAACATATGTCATTCCCTCTGGCATTTTTGGGTGGTTGCATCAGCAGCTAATCATGGTTGACGATTGGGCATATGCAAGAACAAATTTCTAAGAAGATCTGGATCTTAGTTCCACCAAGCGCACAGTGGACTAATGCAGGTAAAAACTAATTTTAAAGTTTTTGATTTTTTTTTATATGTGTACTAAGATTTAACTTATGATGATTTGCATATGTGGGACCAGAGAGACCTCAAGGGGTTTCTCCGATAGCCAGACAAGTGGCACGCCAGATTGAGGAGGCTCCTTATGAGGAGGGAGTAGATTCGATTGTCGAGATAGAGTGTAACCTAAAAGTCTTAACTAGGGGCATTCCAGAGTATGCCTCGATGGATGAGGTACCATTGCGGTACCAGAGACACACTGTAGGGGTATCCGCCAGACTGCGTAGGCTGTTGAACCGAGTTATCAGGGCTATTTCGTGCTACCATGAGCACCATGTGGGGGGAATAGCCACCTCTAGTTTACTTTCTGCATTGATCTAGGCTTATGAAGCCATGTGTCTCAGAACACAAATTTTGTCATTTTGATGTAGCAAACTCTTTTGCAAACACTCTATATATATACATGTTTTTTTGTTCACCGTGTCTATTATGTGATGCTTTATGATTTACATGTTTCGCAAATGTCTATCTAACACATAGTTAGCCAATGCATCTGTTAATGTGTTCATGCATCTCAGAATGTGATGATAAGTAATAAAATCAAAGTTTCATTCCAAGAGACGAACTCGCAAATAAATTCTCAAAATTTGAGGGTTTCTAACTGAATATTGTCTATTAAGCTATAGTACAATGAGTTGTGAATCAAGATTCACGATTAACACTCTAATGCCAAGAGAAATAACTTCTGACAAAAGTTCGATGACCACACTATATTTGGCAATGTTATTAATCGTACGACCTAAACATATACCCTGTAAATTCACTAACTCACCATTAGGGTCATACATTGGCCATGTGCGGAAGACAGATTCTGTGTACTATGACAAGCACCATCAGGAAAATCAACATAACGATTCAATGACATCTACAAACCAAGTAGAGCACGAGGTAAGCATAGGAAAACCCATTTGCAAAAGAAAACTAACACACCAAAACCACACTGCACACTAATGTACAAAAGTATCTACACGAAAAATCACACATAATACTTCAGATGGAGCCCATTTCGGGGACTTGGGTAATCGATCAAGAGAGAGTAAAACCATAGTTTCATCGTTGGCATGACATGTAAGCATCGACTCGGCCAATTAGTGGAATGATACACATAAATGACAATGCCTCCATGCCCCTTGGGCAAGTGAGGGTTACGAGTAAGAAAATCAATGTCCCATTGCGATAATGGACGAAGGGTAAAATATCGGTGAGAAAGTCTCATGACAGAGGACGCAAAAGTCTTGAGCTCATCGCGAGGAAAAGATGCCCCCAAATGAAAGATTTTGACAACCTCAGATTGCGTTGAGATGTCACTAGGTAAGGTAACCAAAATGTTGCCCATGTTTCCTCCAGACAACACTTCGTGAAGTGGATGAACCAATTCATCAGAAACAAGGGTTTCTAGACAAGGAGAGATCTCACTAAGGCTTGCGAGAAACGAGGAACGATGATGGGCATCATTCCATGGATTTTCCTCAAGAGACATAATTGTGGTGATACTCTTGCTAGTTGGAAATGTCTCATTCAAAGGATTGGGAGAATCCCAAGAACTGAGACAAGGAGATTGTGAATATGCATCTAGATGCATACTAATATTAGCATGACTTTCAGAAGTGGCCACTGGGCTGAGCGCCATGACATTGGCAAAAGAATCAACTTGATCGGGATGAGGAATGATCCAAGGATTGTGTGAAGTGGAGATCATGTTAACGGACGCGACGTTTGGAGGTGGCAGGGAAAACGTTCCCATAAGAGAAGAGTCTTTAAAAATACTCACCCCAACACTCTCGTAAGGGATGTCAATATTTCCCACATATGGCACATTGCCATTTGAAGAGATAGAAGAGAAAAAGAGTAATTGATCAACAATGACTATTTTTCCCTCATGAGGAAAACGAAGCACATGGAACAACGTAGAAACAATGCAAAACATAGCATGGGTCCAACTCCGACCAAGTAGAATGTTATAATTCAAGTTGACATCAATGACTTCTACTTCTATATTAACGGTTTTCCCTTCCAATGTTATGGGAAAGTTTGTGAGAATATTGTATGGATGAGATCCTCTACCATCGAAGGATTCTAAGGTGTTAGGACTCTGGTTGAGAGGTGGAGAGCCAATAGCTTTCCAGCATGATGATGAGCCCTAAAAATGGATAATTATATGGGCTCATTCAACCTCCTAATTTGACTTAATCCACTATTCTCATTAGTTTATTGCATGTTTTTTATTATATTTATGCTAATAGAGTGAATTGGGTTAGTCATTATGCCAACAAGTCTAATGTGTGTTGTGTGTAGCATTTTTGGTCAATTTGGAGACAAAATTGAAGGGTTTAATGAGCACTTGGCAGCCAAATTTGTGGGAGAACAAGGGAGAGGATTTGTAGGAAGATGTTCCCTTCATTTATGGGCCCTTACCTCGAATTCTCCACCATCAGCTCGGAGTTCAAGGGCCACCAAATCAATTAGCACAAGGGCAGCCAAGCAAGTCAAGTAGG
>APFE031271926.1:0-23830 GCA_000404065.3 Pinus taeda | reverse complement strand
AAAAAAAAGAAAAAAAAAAGAGAAACAAATGAAAAAATGGAAATAAGAGGAAAAATCTAAGGTGAAAACCTCTTTGGAGGTGCCTTAGATTGGCTCATTGATTGAAAACCTCCATGAGGCAGTCAATGGATTGGAAAAAAAGGAGAAAAAAGAGAAAAAGAAAAAGAGAAGAAGATCCTTGGGTGAAAACCTCCCTTGGAGGCGCCTAGGGCAGGCAATTAGGGTGAAAACCTCCATGAGGCGCCCTAATTGTTTTTCAAAAAAAAAAGAAGAGAAAAATAAAAAGAAAAATAAACTTAATCTCCATTGACTCATTGCAGGTTGCAAGAAGGACATTGCAGGTCAGGAGGATCACTAAAAACAAAGACAAAGAAATTTTTGTGCCTTCTAGAGGAAGTTCTATATTTCTACAGGAAACATCCTGTAGAACCTTCAAGCGAGCCAGATTCGATTTTGGGAGGGGTTCTAAAGCTTAGAATCTATTGGTTATGCCTGCAAGCATCCATGTTCCCATTCCTCACCCTTTTCCATGATCTTTTCTACCTCATTGTGCTCCTTTTATGAAAATTGTGCCTTCTACAGGAAGTTCTGTGTTTTCTACAGGAAACATCTTGTAGAACCTTTGGACGAACCAAATTCAATTTTAAAAGGGAATCTGATGGTGAGAATCTGTTGATTAGGCCTGCAAGCACCTCTGTGTCCATCCCTTGCCTTTCTCCATCATTTTTCCACCTCATTGTGCTTCTACATGAAGTTCCTGTAGAAATTGTAGAAAGCTAGAAATGGATTTCAAAAAGGCGGTTTGACGAACATGGTAGCTTCCTCAAGGGTTCAAAAGTCCTCCTGCAATCTTCAAACTCCTCCTCCATCATCTCCATACCTGCATTACAACCCAAGTTCATTTTTCTTACCATGCAACAAAATTGCAAAATGCCTTGAAGCAAAAATACCTAGAACATAATTTGTTTTTGCCCTAACTTGAAAACCATGCATTCATTTGAAAAACCGTTTTATGGGAAATTGTACAAGGGTGATGGTAACATGCCTGAGCAATTTCAGCCAATTCCGGTGCACGGTTTTCGAGAAATCAGCCTCCATCTCCTTTAGCCATTTTTGCATTTTCTCCATATCCGTGCATCTGTTTCAAAACCTATTTCATGGGGAGATGCACATGGGTGATAGTAGCCTACCCAAGCAGTTTCAGCCGATTCCGATGCACGGTTTCTGAGAAATTGATCTCTGAAATCTTCAGCCATTTTCCATTTTTCTCGAAATCTGTACATCCATTGATCACAATTTTGCTATGGGAGGTGCATCATGATGATAGGAACATGCTCAGCAAGTTTCAGATCGATCCGGTTTACCGTTTGGAAGCAATGGCGAAAACAAGTTCTGGTCCGATGAAAATTTAGTAGCAACAGCTTGAAGGTGCAGATTTGAACGTGGAAACAAATGCCTGTAGCTTAGATCTGGTCAGAGGACACCTGCACAAGGAAAACAACCAAAAATCATCAGCCAAGCCCTCATGCAACCAAAGAAACCAGTGCATGCAGCAATGACTAGCCACAGCACCTCACAGCAGCCATTTGACTTCAGGTACGTGATTGAAACTCGTTCTTCTATTGCATAAATCTAATTTAAAAACTGCATGAATAAATGGAATGGTGGGATTCAGCCATGAATATAGAAAGGTTAAGACGATTGCCTTCTCTAGCACTCAGCCAGAAGTCACGCAGTACACGTGGACAGCTGACTTACGTGAAAATTAAAGGAACCAGGAGTGTTGGCCGTTTAAACCTCAGTTCAATTCACGACAGTGATTACAGAGGGAAAACACACAGTTCAGGAACAACACTTCTAGTTGCATGTGGCCACGTACACTTGGCCACTTCACTCTCTCACATTTATCACGCTGCAGTTAAACGACGCTCTGCTGAAACTCTCACCACTCTTTGTTCAACTGCGGTCACAACTGGAGCACACGTCCACCACGTCTAGATCAGTTAACCAGTGGTCCTCTGCAAGATTCCTGCCTGGTTTCTCTAGATTTCTGCCGTTTCTTAAAAAAATTCCTGCCTGTCATGCTCTACAGGCGTTTCTACAGGAAGTCTTCTACAGGAAACACATAAAACAGCCTTCCAGAGCAGAAAAGCCTGGATTGTTCTTCAACAAATTGGAAATCTCAAGGAGAGGTAGGCTCGAACATGCCATCTCCATGCTTAATTTTCGAAAGGTGGTGAATTATCTCATTTGAAGTGAAAAAGATTGGAACCAATCTGCCTATGGGTCCAGACGGTGTTTTGCTTATATAATACATAGAATTTCTTTTGAATGGTGCTGCGTCGTATTCACCTCCATGGTTCCTGCCAGAAAACTCTCCCCATTATAACGATAAACCACTGTAAGGCTCACCTGTGCACATATAAACCTTTTTCTTTTATGACTGTTATATGGCTAGTGTGAAAATTAGCTCTGCACTCTGTCTGTGAGAGCCTAATTTCATTTTGACAGTCAAGTTTTGGGGCAGCAAGAATATTATAACCAAGGAATTGGTGAAAGGAGAGATACAACCAACATAGAAATCTTGTCCTGAGAGTCAAGGAGGAAAGCCATATCAGAATTCTCCTTCTAATCAGAGCACAAGCCAAAACATGGCATTATATCCAAATTCTGGCTGAGGAACTCACTTCATCCAGCAGTGAGGAAAAGGAGCAAATTGAGGCAGAGAGGAAAACAAAGGGGAAGAAAGCTAAGGGTAAGAAAACCCAGGGCAGACCAACAGTGAAACCATCACAAGGAAAGCAAGAGGAAAAGCAAGAAAGAAAAAAAAGGATGAAACAGAGAGAAGAAAAAAACAAACAAGTTTAATCCCTGGTAATTGTTGCAGGTTGCAGGTACACAATGCAGAAATGGGGCCTCCCAACACAAGCAGAAGGGTCCCTACCAAGTTCCAAGGCATCCTCACATCCATCCCCTCCATGAACACTCATTTTTTTCAGGGTTCAGACACAATTTAGTCATGGTTCAACCTTTTACAGGAAGCTACAGGACTTTCTACAGGAAGTTCTGTATTTTTACCAGAAACATCCTGTAGAGCATTTGGGCAGGCCAGAATCGATTATGGAGAGGGACTTGAAGCTTGAATTTTGTTGAGGAGGCATGCAACCACTCTTTTCTTCCATCCTCCACTTGTTTCATCTCCTTTCACCACCATTGCCACCATCTGGTTGAATATACCTACACCGTCATACCAGAACCCTGTTTTCTCAGATAGAAATTTGTTTTTCAAGTGAAAAATAAAGCATGCAGAGGCCCGCACACCTTACCTGCCAAGGCACCCTCAGGACCCTTCATCTGTGAACGCAACTTTGTTTGTTTCAGCATGCACCCCAGGAGGAGAAACGACTATATGATGTCCTACAGGAATCTTGTAGCAGCTGATCCGGCTGGAGCACATACCATGGAGACACCATCAGCTCACATCAAACGAAGCCAGTGCATGCAGCATTCACCACTAGAGAGTCGGGTCTCAAGGTCTTGGAACCAGCATCAGTCAATGGAAGAAAAGCACCAGCACCTAGCAACCAACTCTCAGGCCCTGTTAGAGTACATTGATCGGCAGGCTCAGGCCATAACACACTTCGAGGATATGGAGCGACTATTGGGGGACAATTGTGTTCATGCTTACACCTGTAGGTGGGACACATTGTCCCACAGCCTCAAAATCAGGGAATACCACACTCCAACTAGAATGAGGGAGGCATTGGCACGAGTGCCTCCCTACAAAAAGTCTATGCAAAATCTCCAGGTCAGCTGGATAGGCCTCAAGATAAGTTCCCCTTTGCATTTGGGATTGGTAGAAGGAGGCACAGAAGAAGAAGAGTATAAGCAGTGGGAAGAGGAAACCACGGCAAAATTGAAGAAGAAGACACCCCCAGCCATGCAAGCCAAATCAGGGAAAACTCTTTCTACAGGAAGCCAGAAAACGGCCACTACAGGACTTTCTACAGGAAGTTTGGGGAAAGGGCAGCACAAGGAGAAATTGGCTGAGATCTTAGCTAGGGAGGCAGCAGTTGTGCTGGCCACCCTAAGCACATCCCCCAAGCAAAAGGAGAAGTGAAAGAGGGAGCCTTCCATGTATTTTAAGGCAAGAAGGAGCACACAGATCAAAGTGGGCAGACCCAAACCACAGACAAGGAGAAAATTGTCATTAAGGACACAAAAGCTGAACAAAAGGAGGAGCCTCCTTCAAGGATGTCCATCACCTATGAATGAGGAAGCCAAAAACCTTCACTTGGAGAGAAAGAATTCAGATAATGGACTCAAAGACAATTCTACAGGATGCTGAGACAGTTCTACAGGAAGTTGAGAATTCTCTAGGAAAAGAAGCACATGCAGTGGGAAGAAGCAGAGAGAAAAGCATGGTTTCATGACCAAGAAGAGGACATCACTTCAAAAGCTTGGCATGACAGGGAGGCCACCAAGGCCATCAAAGATGAGGAGATAGATTGGTTGCTCAGAGGATGAGCAACACTTTCAGTTAGGGGGTGATGATGAGCCCTGAAAATGGATAATTATATGGGCTCATTCAACCTCCTAATTTGACTTAATCCACCATTCTCATTAGTTTATTGCATGTTTTTTATTATATTTGTGTTAATAGAGTGAATTGGGTTAGTCATTATGCCAACAAGTCTAATGTGTGCTTTGTGTAGCCTTTTTGGTCAATTTGGAGACAAAATTGAAGGTTTTAATGAGCACTTGGCAGCCAAATTCGTGGGAGAACAAGGGAGAGGATTTGTAGGAAGGTGTCCCTTAATTTATGGGCCCTTAGCTCGAATTCTCCACCATCAGCTCGGAGTTCAAGGGCCACCAAATCAATTAGCACAAGGGCAGCCAAGCAAGTCAAGTAGGATTGCTGTTAGCTACAAGTTTTGGCAGCCGAGTCCCTAAAGTTTAGAAGGACTGTTGGGGTCCTCAATTTGTATAAATAAGAGGGCTTAGGGCCTCATTTTGGTTAGCCGGTAGTTAGTCATTTTGGTTAGCCAGTAGTTAGTCATTTTGTAGTTCAATTTTTAGGCAGTAGATTAGCTTTGCTTTCAGCACATTTTCAAGTTCTCCTTGTGGACAATTTTTGGAATGTAACATTTCTTTTGATCAATAAAGATGAATCCAGCTTTGAACCAGCTCTAAATCTCTCTTATGAGGCTATAGCTCTTGGGGTTGGGCCCATCTCAAGTGCCCAGTACCTCCTTTGTTTACTTTCATGTGTCTTTGCTGCATTCTTAGAATAAAATCTGCTATTTAGATTTGAATCTTGTTTTGTTATTTAGGTTGTTTTTGATGAGTAAAATAGCTTTTCATGCTCATATTTAGTTGATATGTTGTTAACAGAAAAAGCTTCAAGAAAAGGGGCATCAAACATCTGTGGTTTCAACTCTCCCTCAGTGGGATCAGGAGCTGTGACTAGGATGACTTTGCTGCCCACAAAAACACTGATTTTGCTTTGCCATGCAATCACTAGTGTTTGATTTTCATGTGTAGAATTTGGTTACAAGTTCAGACTTTTGTTTTCTTAGTTGCATGATTTAAAATACATGGTTTCATTGCAGGTCACACTTCTGTTCATTCTCTTTACTGGCAGCTAGCATATTAGGTCAACGTAAGTAGGTCTTTGAATTTACGAGTCTTTGTTGGTTCAGATTGGAAAAACGACTTGCAGAGCACCTGTACCACTCCTTCATCTACTTATTCTCCATCATCACCATCCACTCCACCCTCTACTTAGAATCCTTGCCTCACGTTTGCCATTTGCTCCCAAAACCCTAATTTTTGTGCAACATTGCTTCACTCTCCCTTGAACAAATCGAACCATCCTCGCCATTCCTTAGATCCATCCACCAGTTCCTGGCCCACTTCAGACCCCTATCCTACCTCCATATCCATTCATGCATCTTCCTTCACTCACCCATCCTCTAAAATCCAATTTTTAAACATCCTGTAGAAATTTCTAAACATCCTGTAGAAATTCCTGAACATCCTGTAGAACCCTTGCAGACTTCTTGTAGAAGCTCACGAATGAGGTTTCTTGAAGGCCAAACTCTATGAAACTCTCAGGAAGGGTGCTAGGGACCCCTTAGGCCCTCTCTAAACCTTCCCAACCTCTTCCAAGCATTTTCTCTCGCCGATCCACCTCTGCACAGTCAAACGCCAGTTAAAAGCACATGCATAATAATCCCACAAAATCATTCAAAAATACAAAAAGATGTTTTCTTCAGATTTCATTATAAAAGTAGCTTAGACACATGCATTTTACCTTCTGAAGTCAATGGCATCTCATTCAGTAGTTTGCATTCTCATATTTGCATCAGTAGGACTAGCTGGTAGAATTAGGGTTTGCTAAGGTTTGCGCTTTCCTTCAGTTTTTCAATCTCTTTTTGCAAATAGATTAGCTTCCTTTGAGATAGCTTTCATCCATCAATGAAAAAGCTTCTTCTAAGAGCTCATAGAAGTTGGCTTAAGCTCCTAGCGGACTTGTACCAGCTGACCAAGTGACAGCTGCGGCAAGAGCTAGTACTTGTGCATACAGCACCGTCGCTTCCAAGTTTGTTACGAACTACCGGGCTGATAAAATTAAAGAAGGGAGCCCCAGGAGTTGCAACATTATTGTTGCAATACTGGGGCCCACCACATGTGACAGACATGATGCAGGTGGAAGCACCCTCATCAACAACTGTCCTATGAATCGTCTTCCCTTTGATAATTACTTGGATTAAAAAGGCAAGCTGATGTGGAGGTTGTGGAATATGATTTTCTAGGTCAAAGGTAATCAGACTCGAATTAATAGGATCAATTCCTCCTACAACAAATAGTAATGTTTTCAGTTGCGATGGACAACTCTGGAGAACTTCCAAGGTAGACATCGTTGAAGGCGCTTGAGCTAAATCTTTGACAATATTATAATGTTGAGCAGCTCACGCATTCGGATTGTACGATGATTTTTGAAGGACACCCTTAGGAGGTGGTCGGATGATAGAGTCATTACTAGATCTCTCAATATGAAGAGGACCAAAATTGGGTGGAGTAGAAGTGGAAGGTGTCACAATAACTTCTTTCTCCACAACCTGTTTGGGAGGAGTCGGATAGTCTTTTGACCGAGTGGCAACAAAAATAGGTGTTGTTCGACTCATATAAACCTGAGAGGCTGAAGATGTAGAGGATATTGGTTGCTCTACTAATTGGCTTTGTTGTGATGGAAAAGGTTCTTTTAATACAGTCAGTGTCCCTTGGGTGCCTTTTAACCAATGACTGACTTCAACATAATGGGGACAATCCTTGGTATGGTGATCTTCATCACAAATGAGGCAAGGATATTTGGGCTTATGTTTAGATGCATCATCAGCTGATGATTTCGGAGGATCTTGTTTCGAGGTAGCATATTTGGCTTTTCCTTTACCCTTCTTTTTACCTTTTGAGGTTTTACATGCCGCGGTAGATTGAACGCCATTAACCTCAGAGGTTTTACCAGGATTTTGAGAGGGATTCGAAGGAGAATTGGATGCAGTAGTTGAAACAGATTTCTGCTTTGTAGAAGTAGAAGAAGCTTTACTAGAAGTTTGAGTCATTGACCCAATAATACCGTCGACAGGTAGTGCTGCTGGAGGTTTGGAAGATGCAGGATTAGTAGACGGTCTCGAAGCACGGGGCAAGAGATCATACAACGTGCCAAATTGGGAATATACCAAATCAAGATATTGGGCACGGGGAATGGCTTGCCCTTCAGTTACATATTCACTCATAGCTACGTACTTAGCAATTTGATTAACGAATGATTTGGTAAACCATTCAGTTAAAAGTTCGTTAGGAATCTTGAACTTAATTAGACGACACTGACGTCTCCATTCATGAATATGATCAGAAATGTTTGTAGCGGTTGTCTATTTCAAAGATGTAAGGAGATGGGTACCAGTTTCAGATCGAAGTAGTAGCTGGAAATGAGTAAGGAAGGTCATTGCGAAAGTGTTGAAGTCTTGGAAGGCACCTCGAGGTAACTCAATGTACCATTTTGCAGTAGCACCCATCAAGGTTCACTGGAAAAGGCGTAGATGAATGAAATCATCAACCCAAGAATTGGATGAACACCATAAATGGTAAATCATAACATGAGCCTGGGGCTCTTCTCCAGACATTCCTTCAAATTTCGGACAATTGCCATGAATCTTAGTAGGAACCAAAGGCCATTACAACGAATGGAGTATTGGGTCATTTGTGGGCCTTGACACATCTGGTAGTTCCAATGTTGCTAGAAATGGAAATTATGGATTAAAAGGCATGGAGGGCCTTTGTTAAGGCCCATTTTGTGGATTCCAACCTTGTTGGTATGGTTTTTGCCCCCAAAGCAATGGATTTTGACCATAAGGAGTTTGATATTGCCCCGACTGAGAGGTATTCTGACCATACAAGGGTGGATTTTGTCCCCACAAAGGTGGGTTTTGACCAAGGTAAGGTTGATACTGAATTTTCATAGGCTGTTGAGAAGCATAAGGTGGATAAACCACTTGTGAGGAATATGGAGTATAAGTTTGTTGTTGCAATGATTGACCCTGGTGGTAAAATTGTTGACCCTATTGCTGCAGGGGTTGGCCTTGTTGTTGTAAGGTTTGGCCTTGTTGGTACAAGGGTTAGTTTTGTTGCTGGGAGGGTTGACCTTATTACTGCAATGACTGTTGTAAGGACCTTGTTTCACATAAGGTCCTTGGTGTATATAAGGTTGTTGTTGTTGAAAAGTTTCTTGTGGATTTTGTTGGGTTCCTGTTGGTACTGATAGGTTCCAGTTTGAAATTGACCAGATGTCCGAAATGAGGGATTTGGACTAGACTACATTTGGGGTTATGCTTGTTGATTAAAAGGTGGATTTTGAGGCTATTGTGAGCCATATGGAGGGTACAATTGTTGGTAGGGTATCTGGGTCGAAAGAGGTTGTTAATATGGGATTTGGCCTAATCTAGATCGAATAATTGATCCACTAGGATAACGTACATTTCCAACATTTTGACTAACTACTGTAACGTGAGTTTGAGATCCACTCACATAAGTTCCACCCAAAATAGGAGGTACATATGGAGGAGGTGACTATTGCCCCCCATGTGGTGGGCTAGGTGGTGGCACATATTGTCCACTTAATGGAGCACTTGAGGAACCTATAGGGACATTAACCATCCCAACCGTAACTGTCAGTTGTACAAGAACTGAAGAAACCGCGGTTTGTATAGGAATTTAAGAGGCCACGCTTGAAACAAACGGACCAAAAGTAAGCATATCGCCCGACAACCAAGTGGGATTATGATAAAGTGAAGATGCACTTGGAGTACCTGAAACCAATTGAGCCAAAGAGGTGTAACTTGAGTAAAAGAAAGGTCCACTTCTTTCAAGTGGTGGTGGAGGTGGCATACTTCCCACATATAGAAAGCCTTTTGGTGGAAATTTATATTCATATTCATCGCCAACACTAGGAGTGTGAGAGGCTGAGACTTTTGGAGGAGGATCTCGAGGAGAGGTTGGAATCTCACCTTCTGATGCCATAGGTGGAAACAATTGGTGAGGAGGAATCCACAACGTACCAGGAGAACGTTCCAAAGGTATGTTGGGGTTATCGAATGGACTATATGGCCATTGAGGAGATATGGCCAATGGATTGAAAAGTGGATTCAAAGGGAATAATAAATACCTCTCAGGAACCTCAGGAGTTTCTGGATCAGATTCCAGAGATGATGACTCTCGAGGTGGAGGACAAGAAGCAAGTGTTTGAATACTCTGGATAATTCCAATCTCAAAACCTTGGGCTTCAAGTGACTGTGAAATATTAGGATGTATTCCCTATGGTGACCCTTCAGTGTCAGATGGTGAAGGGGATATGTAACGTGTGTTGGAAATACTGATGGGGGGTGAATCAATATTTCTTTTCAATTGTTATTTTTACCAGTTAGATTCTTCACAATTTAATCAGGGAAATGTATAATAATGATTTTATTAAGTATAGAAAAGATTGAATACAATAAATGATGAATGTTTTCCAAGCACCAACTTGGACTTGATGAGGCTCCGACCTCTAGGGCTTCGACCATATCTTATCCAAGGATCCAACCTTGTGTTTAGGAGCACCAACTTCAAGGACAACAATCATGCTGTGTTGTCTTCTTTTAATTGAAAAATGAAAAATGTACTTACTTGATTTCCATCAATGAGATCACCTTACAGTGTTGTTGATTTCAATCTTCAATGTCAACTTCATTTGTCCACTTTCTTTACTTCACTTAATCCATCACTACTTGTGCTACTGCTTGCTATTTACTAAGGTGGAGGAATCTGCGATTGTCCAAAGTTTATCCCAGAAATCAAGGTCTCCAATGCATGCCATAGTTTCAGTCATCAAAAAATTTTATAGTTCGAACTTCAACACTGCCCAGTTCAAGAGGATATACCTACACCCATAGTTGAAGATACATTGTTGCCCAGTTCACAAAGGATATAATAGACAACACTTGTTTGAGAACACCCCACAGTCTGAAGTGTCACTGTAATGAAACATTGTTATAGGTCTGAAGTTTTCTGCATAGTCATAGGTCCAAAAAGGCTAATTCTATTGCTTCCTGTGGTGAGAATTATTTTCACTTAGTCCGAGCTATTTCAGAAGGTATGAGCCATAAAAGGACTGCACCTTGATCTGAGTTATGTGTTGCTAAGTGTGGCTACTTGTATGAACTCCTACGGCCTTGTCTGCTTCAAATATCAGGTAAATTTGTCCTTTTTCTAACCGAATCATATAGCTTCCTTAACTTCTGAGTCTCATGTCCTTTATTCCTTCAAGTTCATGGGTTGTGAACTGTAGTTGTCTTTCATTGTGTTCTCCACCGAATTCTTGATGAGAAAAATGATGTCGGAGCACCCATATATATAGTGATTTTGGTGCCAATGTGAAAAGACATGTCTCCTATAGGCAGGCCAACATGAGAGACTAAGTATAGGTCGGCTCGATAAACAAATAATTCTATTTTGTCTTTAAAAAATGATTTCTCTCTAACCACCAGGAGTTTGGAGGTGTGCGAGGGCTTGTTGGAAAGGGGAAACAATCCTATTTCAAATGGTCTATAGTTCATTTTGAGAGGATGCCTTCAAGGTGTCCAAATTTAATTGTTTTGTTGACTATGCATGAATTTTTGTATAGACAATCCTCATTATAGTGTGTCATGTCAACATGAATCCAAAATTTCCATGTGATCCTTGGTGACTTCCATCCATGACATCATATGTCATCAAATAAATCAATGTCCATCAAGAGAGTTATATTTTATCAATGACAATTATTGACTAATAGTCTCTCCTTTTGTCATCGATGGAAATATCTGGACATCCTCTCCCCCTTTCACATCAATGGAAAATGGGGTGGCCAAGTACTCCCCATATCAAATTGATTTCTTTGTCATGTTGTTCCCCCTGACATGCTACCCTACTCTTGTGAAGATGATTATTTAATGTGATACAAGATAAATAACCCCCATCTTTTGGCGAAGGTGTTCAAATGTTTCTTGTGGAAGAGGCTTTGTGAAGATATCTATAATTTTTTCTTTTGTATTGATGTACTCCAATTTGATGTTTTGTTCAACGACCTGTCCATGGAGAAAGTGATATTTGATTGGAATATGTTTGGTCTTTCAGTACATGACTGGATTCTTTTAGAGACTGATGGCACTAGTGTTGTCACAATAGATGGTGATTGGTTGTTTAGTTTGTATGTTGACATCCTTCAAAGCTTCTTTCATCCATAGTATATGTGTACAACAATTTGCAGCAGCTATATATTCGGCTTCAGTTGTGGAAAGAGACATAGATGATTTCTTTTTGTTGAGCCAAGATACTAGATAATCTCCCATGAAGAATGCATTTCCACTGGTACTTTTTTGATCATCCATGCTTCCAGCCCAATCAACATCGGTGTAAGTTGTCATTGTAAGAGTTGTGCTTTTGGGATACCAAAGACCAAAGTTAGGAGTTCCTTTCAAGTATCTGAGAATTCTTTTCATAGCCAACAAATGGGATTGTTTAGCAGATGATTGAAATCTTCCCACCATTCCTTCTACTTGCATAATGGCAGGTCTTGTAGTAGTTAAGTATAGGAGAGATCTAATTATTAACCTATAAAGAGTTGCATCTATCGAGGGGGATTCATCATCTTTTCTCAATTTGCAATCTGTGGCCATCGATGTGCTCATAGGTGCACAATCTTCCATCGCATGTCTTTAAGATAATTTTATTGGTACATGAACATGCCTGCTGTGGTTTGAGATACTTGTAGTCCAAGGAAGTAAGATAACTCACCAATCATCGACGTTTCGAACTCTTTTGACATATTTTGAGCAAACTCATGGCTCATCTCATCATCATTGCTAGCAAAAATCAGATCATCAACATAGACAAGAGTGACTAATAATTTATCCTCATCCATCTTCATGTAGAGATTACTTCCTGCCACCCCCTTTTTGAAGCCTTGTTGTTGTAGATAGTGATCCAATCTTGCGTACCAAGCTCTAGGAGCTTGTTTCAACCCATATAATGCCTGTTTCAACTTACATACAAAGTCTTTTCCTTATGCTAGATCAAACCCTTATGGTTGCTCCATGTAGACTTCTTCCTTGAGTTCCCCATTCACAAATGATGGTTTTATGTCCTTTTGATAGACTTTGAATCCTTTTGAGCAAGAAAATGCCAAGAAAATCCTTATAACTTCCATATGAGCAACCGATGCAAAGGTTTCTTCAAAGTCAATTCCTTCAATTTGTGAATAACCTTTACAAACAAGCCTTGCCTTATGTCTGATGATTTGTCCATCTTCATTTATTTTGTTTTTGAACACCCATTTCATTCCAATTTTATTTTTATCCTTTGGACGAAGTACCAGCTCCCATGTCTCCTTCTTCTCGATTTGAGACATTTCTTCTTCCATGGCTTCCACCCAATGAGGATCCTTGTTTGATTAAAAGTTTTTGGTTCTATTATAGATAGGAGAGCAACATCATCTTTCCTTGGTGTACTTGTCATCCTTCTTTGGGTTTGTATTCCCTCATATACATTGCCAATAATTTTCTCTTCTAGATGATGTTTTTGGAGGAATTTCACTTTTGAAGGAGTTTGAGATGGTTCTTTTTGTTTTTCTTGATCTTTTTCTTCCTTTTCTGACTCTTCTTCTTTGAATTCTTCAAGGATAGGATCTTCTTCATGGACTTCACTTTCTTTTTCTGGAAGGGCTTCGTCAATTTTTACATCAATGCTTTCTACTACTTTTCGTAGTGGATTATTGTAGCATTTGTAAGCTTTTCTTCTTGTAGAATATCCAAGAAGTATTCCTTCATCAACCAGAGAATCAAATTTTCCTGGTGAGTCATCATTGATCTTCATAAAACATTTTCTTCCAAATATTCTAAAGCATTTTACCAATGGAGGTCTCCCTTTCCATAGTTTGTATGGTGTCTTGTTGTTATTTGGTCTTAGTTGAATTCGATTCAAGGTATAAACTGTTGTCCTAACTGCTTCTTTCTAAAACTTTGGCTGCAAATCAACTGCTAGTAGAAT
Source organism: Pinus taeda (assembly GCA_000404065.3). Classification (NCBI taxonomy): domain Eukaryota; kingdom Viridiplantae; phylum Streptophyta; class Pinopsida; order Pinales; family Pinaceae; genus Pinus; species Pinus taeda. Next base: position 10,204 of record APFE031271926.1, on the reverse strand, counting down.
TGTTCTTGCCATCTCTTGTACAGTTTGGTTTCTTCTTTCTACTACTCCATTTTATTTGGGATTTCCAGCAATAGAGAGCTCTCTCTTGATTCCATGTACTTTACAAAATTCATCAAATTATTTTGAAGCAAATTCTCCTCATCTATCTGTTCTAAGGCATTTAATCTTTGATTCTTTCTCATTTTCTACTAAAGCTTTAAGATTTTTGAAACATTCAAAAAGCTTCAGATTTTAATTTTATAAAGTATACCCACATAATTCTAGTATAGTCATCAACAAATAAAGAAAAATACCTTTCGCCTTGCAGAGATGCAGTTCTAGTTGGTCCACATAAATCTACATGTATGATCTCCAAAGGTTTTGATGTAGAGAACTCCTTAGTCTTGAAACTAATTCTTGTTTGTTTTCCATGTTGACATGGTCCATAGACAATTTGATCTGACTTGATAATTTTTGGAATTTCCCTTACTACATTTGTTTTGATGGTATTGATCAAGTTATCAAAGCTCATATGTTCTAATTGTTTGTTCCATAGCCAACTTTCATCTACTCGACTTACATAACATTTATATTCTTGAATTTTGTTCAAAATGTATACATTATATGTTGTTCTTATTCCTTTAGCTATAAGTTCACCTGAGGAGGAGTTCCTTATCTCACAATCTTTCGTACTAAAGACAACCTTGTGTCCTTGATCACAAAGTTGGCTCACACTCAAAAGATTGTGTTTGAGTCCTTCCACCAAGAATGCATTTTGGGCTTTTCCTTTTCTATTGATGAGCGAAACAGTTCCTTTTCCAGCTATCTTGGTTGATCCACTTCCAAAAGTCACATTTCTATCTTTCTTGATTAAGGAGGTAAATTTCTTTCGGTCACTTGACATGTGTCTTGAACATCCACTGTCTACGAACCATTGATTTTCATCACTATGAGCACATAGGGCTAGGCCACATTTATGAATAGTGGGTTCATCCTTTTGTAGATCTTCCTTTTTGAATGGACAATTTTGTTCATCATGACCATAATAATTACATAATGAGAAACTTGGATCATATGTAGACAAAGGATCAAAAGAGCTGTAAGTCTTGATTTGCCCTTGTTCTTTAAGGCCAAGTGGCTTTCTTTGTTGATTCTTATTTCTTGAAGCATTATCTTTACGAGCCTTGTAATTCTTGGCTTGATGACCAAAGTTTTTACAATAAAAACAATAACCAAGAAATATTTTTTGGTACCTGTTAGAATAGCCTCGACTTGAAGTAGAATTCTTCCTTGGAGTTGTCCTTCCTTCATTCCTTGGATTAATAAAGGTGAACTTTTGTTCTTGGTGAGATGGCTTCTCTTCTTTTGGATGACTGGAAAGAAAGTCAGCATAGATTCTTTGGATTCCGTTATTCACATTCTCCTTTGTACTTGATGATTCTCCTTTGAATCCAATCCCATATTTTTCATATTGAGGTATTTGAGCATTAAGGATGTTATCAAGTGTTTGAGAGCTTTGCCAACTCCTTTTAACTTGTTCCAATTCTTTTCTTAGTGAAATAATTTTAGTCTCACATTATTTGCAAATCTCTTCTCTCTTTTAGTTTATTGTTCAAGAAATCTTCCCTCCTTTTTTATTTCTCCTTTTCTACTTTGAGAGAAATAATTTTCTTTCATAGTTTCTCATTTTCTTCAATGGCACTCATTATTAACTCGCCCATATTTCCTTCACCTTCTTGTTCGGAGTCATCATCATTTGTAAATGCCATGAATAATACTTCTTTGCTTCCAGCATAGCCATTTTCCTCATCTGACTCATCATCATTAATTTTGTGAAAAGTGATATTTTTAGTTGATTCCTTCTTGGTGATCACAAATTCATCTTCATCAGAATCATCTTGTTTCGAGAAGAAATTCTTCTTGTTAAAACTTTTCTTTTTGAACACCCCCTTTTTATATTCCTCCTCATTATCACTATCATATTTATGAGGACATTTTGCAGCATAGTGACCTATCCTTCCATATTTAAAACAAATGAGAGGATACTTACCTTTTAGCTTGGATATTTTTCTTAGCTTTCGTACAAGTTGTGCAAGTTCAGATTCAGTATCAGATTCATCACTGTTGGTATTCCAATTCTTCCCCTTCTTTTTTTATTTTGAAGCTTTGAATGTTGCTTCCTTGGAATTTGGGATCCCTTTTCTCATTTCATAAGCAATGAGAATTCCATAAAGTTCAACCATTTTCAAAGTATCCAAATGATTCATTTCTTCTCTGGTGATTACCTTGGAGTCAAATCTATCTGGGAGAGATCTCAAGACCTTTTGAACAATTGTGCTTTCTTCAATATTTTCTTCTAAGCCTTTAAGTGAGTTGATGACTTCAGCTACTCGGAGAAAGAATGATGCAATATCTTCTTCGTCATCCATTTTAAGGCTCTCAAATTGCCTTCTATGAGTTTGGATCTTTGCCTTCTTAACTTTGGAGTCCCCGTCATATAAAGAAATGAGCTTGTCCCACATTTGTTTTGCAGAATCACAGCCCATGACTTTTTTGAATTCAGAGTCAGTGATTCCACTAGTTATGGAATTTAATGCTTTGGCATTTTCAATGTAAGCTTTCCTTCCATCTTGATCAGTCGGGAGAGTGGGACGAGCTTTGTATTCATCCAAAACAAATTGCCATACTTTAGGTCCAAGGGACATTAAATAGTAGGACATCTTTTTCTTCCAAAAACCAAAGTTTGTACCATCAAATAGGGAATCTTTCCTGTCATTTCATGATTCTTCATTGTGACCTGTGAATCCTTCTTCCAGCTGTTAGGTTGATAATGAAGAAGTTGTCTCCGATACCAATTGTTGGAAATACTGAGAGGGGGTGAATCAATATTTCATTTCAATTGTTATTTTTACTAGTTAGATTCTTCGCAATTTAATCAGATAAATGTATAATAATGATTTTTATTAAGTATAGAAAAGATTGAATACAATAAATGATGAATGTTTTCCAAGCACCAACTTGGACTTGATGAGGCTTTGACCTCTAGGGCTTTGACCCTATCTTATACAAGGCTCCAACCTTGCGTTTAGGAGCACAAACTCCAAGGACACCAATCTTGCTATCTTGTCTTCTTTTAATTGAAAAATGAAAAATGTACTTACTTGACTACCATCAATGAGATCACCTTACGGTGTTGTTGATTTCAATCTTCAATGTCATCTTCATTTGTCCACTTGCTTTACTTCACTTAATCCATCACTACTCAATTGTTATTTTTACTAGTTAGATTCTTCGCAATTTAATCAGATAAATGTATAATAATGATTTTTATTAAGTATAGAAAAGATTGAATACAATAAATGATGAATGTTTTCCAAGCACCAACTTGGACTTGATGAGGCTTTGACCTCTAGGGCTTTGACCCTATCTTATACAAGGCTCCAACCTTGCGTTTAGGAGCACAAACTCCAAGGACACCAATCTTGCTATCTTGTCTTCTTTTAATTGAAAAATGAAAAATGTACTTACTTGACTACCATCAATGAGATCACCTTACGGTGTTGTTGATTTCAATCTTCAATGTCATCTTCATTTGTCCACTTGCTTTACTTCACTTAATCCATCACTACTTGTGCTACTGCTTGCTGCTTATTGAGGTGGAGGAATCTGCTATTGTCCAAAGTTTATCCCAAAAATAAAGGTCTCCAATGCATGCCACAGTTCCGGTCTTCAAAAAAAATTATAGTTAAAACTTCAACATTGCCTAGTTTAAGAGGATATACTTGCACCCACAGCTGAATATACACTGTTGCCCAGTTCACAAAGGATATAATAGATAACACTTGTTTGAGAACACCCCACAGTCTGAAGTGTCATTGTAATGAAACATTGTTACAAGTCTAAATTTTTTTGCACAGTCACAGATCTGAAAAAGGTAATTCTGTTGTTGCCTGCGGTGAGAATTATTGTGGTTTAGTTTGAGATTTTTCAGAAGGTCTGAGCCATAAAAAGTTTGCACCTTGATTTGAGTTATGTGTTGCTAAGTGTGGCTTCCTATATGAGCTCCTACAACTTTGTTTGCTTTAGATATCAAGTAAATTCGTCCTTTTTCTAACCCAATCACAAAGCTTCCTTAACTTTTAAGTCTCCTATCATTTATTCCTTCAAGTTCACGAGTTGTGAACTATACTTGTCTTTCACTATATTTTCCATCGCATTCTTGATGAGAAAAATGATGTTGGAGCACCCATATATATAGTGATTTTGGTGCCAATGCGAAAAGACATGTCTCCTATAGGCAGGTCGACATGAGAGACTAAGTACAGGTCGGATCCATAAATAAATAATTCTATTTTGTCTTTAAAAAATGATTTCTCTCTAACCACTAGGAGTTTGGAGGCTTGTGAGGGCTTGTTGGAAAGAGGAAAAAATCCTCTTTTAGATGGTCTATAGTTCATTTTGAGAAGGATGCCTTCAAGGTGTCCAAATTTAGTTTTTTTGTTGAATGTGCATGAATTTTTGTATAGACAGTCCTCATCATAATGTGTCATGTCAACATGACTCTAAGTTTTCCATGTGATCCTTGGTGACTTCTAGCCATGACATCTTATGTCATCAAATCAATGTCCATCAAGAGTGTTCATCAAATCAATGTCCATCAAGAGAGGCCTATTTAATCAATGATAATTATTGACCAACAAGGTGAACTTGGTGGTTCATCCACGATGACCTTCTCTCAAAAAATATCGGAGGTGGTTTATTTGACCTTACAATTAAAATTTACTATTAATCAGGTAATGTGAGGCCAAGGATAACTAGATAGGTAAGTCATGTTATCGTGGGTAGTTAAATTTTAGAATAAGAAATAAATAAAAAATGGTGTACTAGGCAAGAGGGTTTACCAAGTATCCGTGAACTGCAATATACACCTTAGCCGAAAGCAAGGACTTAATGTACGACGGCTGATGCAGGAGCATCCGAGCACCCTTCATTAAAATCAGAATCTAAAGCTATGAAAGAGGAAACGTGGAAAATAATTTTAAACTAGGGAAAATTCTATTTAAATAGAGCTAAATTGATGGAATTGATAAGTCTCTAGAAGGCTTAATTAAATGTAATTATCTGCCATGTATGTGAATAGAAAGATTTAGGCGATTTGTAGGAGAAAATCGTGGATCTTAGATGATCCATGCTTTTGTAATTTCCTATATAAAAGAGTATGTGTTGTGTGAAAGGGGGAGATAAGGATACAATGTAGCTGCATGGCAATTTGTGACTAAGGCCGTGAGGCCTTAGCCTGTAATCAAGTTTTGTATATAATGGAAATATATGTGTTATTGTACATCTGCATGTTATATGAGTTTTGTGTGTTTGTGTCTTTATATATACCTTCTTTCTTGTAAAGTTGATAAATTGTGTGTGTGTGTGTGCGAGTGTAAAGGACGAAGTTCCTATGAACTTCGCCTTAGATAAAGTAAGGCAGATCTGTGTTGTGATGCGAGTTCCATTGATAAGCAAATGAAAGAGCCATTGGATTAAGAACAGATCAATGGAGGAGAGGTGTTCAATTGAAACGAGAGTCGATTGAACAACATAGGGGAAACCGTTGAATCATCTAGATTGACGGATAATATTATCGAAACGAGAGAAAATGACTAAATTGTGGGAATCTGGAGGAACCATCATAGTCGTCTGATGCAAGAAGATCCACAGTGATCGCACGGAAACTTGCAAGCAAGTTACCTCGGCTAACGGACCCGAGAAAATCATTTAAAATAGTTTAAGGTTCCAAAGGATCGGACTGTCCGTTGAATGGATGATCGGACACATATCACGTCGGAAGGTGCACGAGAATTAATTCCAAAATTGGACGTAAGGGTTTATACAACGAGATTAAAACTTCATTGAGTTCCGGCCATCTAGACCGTTCGTTGGGTGATTGATCAAACGGTAATCGTGGGTGAATAGGTGCATGGGTTAATGGACCTGAGCAGACCCGATATGTTACAAACTGAAGTTTATTTCCTTTTGGGTTCCAGCCATAAACGTTCAACGAAGGACCGATGGTGATTGGTCGGGTTTTGTTGAAGTTCGCTGATTTGAAGGCTTCAGATATATACATGGGCCCATAACCCACAGGTCCACGTGTGAATTAAGTAAAGATGTAGTTTTGTTGCATCAAAGCAGCTTAGCTGTCATCAATTTGGTATCAGAGCATAATACGATTCTACATTCAAAAGGAGGTATAGTTATGTTGAATATTGGTGAATTTATGGTCTTATATTGTCATATAGATAGCAGTAAAAGAAAGTGAGAAGATTGTAGCAAACTAGAGCCAGGAGTGCTCAATCGGTTCCAAAGAAGAGAGAACCAGAGATATGCCAAAAGACTAAGCTCAAGGGAGAGAAGCTTAGTGAGGTATCATGTAGCAGGGAGGACTTGCTACTGCAAAAGTTATGTTGCAGCTCACAGAAATATCATAAAGGCAATTCCACAGAGGATGTGGGTAGAATTGCTAAGGGATGGAGAAAGCATATGACTAGGAGGTCATAAATTTTTGTGCCTTGGGAGTCTGATGCAAGAGCATTCGAGCACCCTTCATTAAAATCAGAATCCAAAGCTGTGAAAGAGGAAACGTGAACAATCCTTGTAAACCGGGGCAAATTCTGTTTACACAGAGCTAAATTGATGGAATTGATAAGTCTCTAGAAGGCTTAATTAAATGTAATTATCTGCCATGTATTCGAATATAGAGATTTAGGTGATTTGTAGGAGAAAATTGTGATCCACGCTTTTGTAATTTCCTACATAAAAGAGTTTGTGTTGTGTGAAAGGGGGAGATAAGGATACAATGTAGCCGCAGGGTAATTTGTGACTAAGGCCGTGAGGCCTTAGCCTGTAATCGAGTTTTGTATATAATGGAAATATATGTGTTATTGTACATCTACGTGTTATCTGAGTTTTTTCTGTCTGTGTCTTTATATATACGTTCTTTCCTGTAAAGTTGATAAATTACATGTGTGTGTGTGAGTGTAAAGGACAAAGTTCCTATGAACTTTGCCTTAGATAAAGTAAGGTAGATTTGTGTTGTAATGCGAGTTCCATCGATAAGAAAACGAGAGAGGCGTTGGATTGAGAACAGATCAACGGAGGAGAGGTGTTCAATCGAAACAAGAGTTGATTGAACAACACAGGGGAAACCATTGGATTGTCTAGATCAACGGATAATATTCGCAGAACGAGAGAACACGACTAAATCGTGGGAATCTGGAGGAACCATCATAGCTGTCCGATGAAAGAAGATCCACGGTGATCTCGCAGAAACTTGCAAGTAAGTTACCTTGGCTAACGAACCTGAGAAAATCATTTAAAAGAGTTTAAGGTTCGAAGGATCGGATCATCCATTGAATGGGTGATTGGACACATATTGCGTCGGAAGGTGCACGAGAATTAATTCCAAAATCGGACGCGATAAGGTTTTATACAATGAGATTAAAACCTCGTTGAGTTCCGACCATCCAGACCATTTGTTGGGTGATTGATCGAACGGTAATCGCGCGTGAATAGGTGCACGAGTTAATGGACTTGAGCGGACCCGATATGTTATGAACTGAAGTTTATTTCCTTTTGGGTTCCAGCCATAAACATTCAATGAAGGACCGATGGTGATTGGTCGGGTTTTGTTGAAGTCCGCTGATTTGAAGGCTTCCGATATATACGTGGGCCCATAACCCATAGGTTCACGTGCAAATTAAGTAAAGATGTAGTTTTGTTGCGTCAAAGCAACTTAGCTGTCATCAATTTTGGTATCAGAGAAGAATAAGATTCTGCGTTCAAAAGGAGGTACAGTTATGTTGAAGATTGGTGAGTTTATGGTCTTATATTGTCATATAGATAGCAGAAAAAAAAATTGAGAAGATTGCAGCAACCTAGAGCCAGGAGTGCTCAATTGGTTCCAAAGAAGAGAGAATTAGAGAGATGCCTAAAGACTAAGCTCAAGGGAGAGAAGCTTAGTGAGGTATCGTGTAGCAGGGAGGACTTGTTACTGCAAAGGTTATGTTGTAGCTCAGAGAAAGATCATAAAGGCAATTCCACAGAGGATGTGGGTAGAATTGCTAAGGGACGAAGAAAGCATATGACCAAGAGGTCATGAATTTTTGTGCCTTGGGAGTCTGATGCAGGAGCATCCAAGCACCCTTCATTAAAATCAGAATCCAAAGCTATGAAAGAGGAAACGTGGACAATCATTATAAACCGGGGCAAATTCTGTTTAAACAAAGCTAAATTGATGGAATTGATAAGTCTCTAGAAGGCTTAATTAAATGTAATTATCTACCATGTATATGAATAGAGAGATTTAGGTGATTTGTAGGAGAAAATCGTGGATCTTAGATGATCCACGCTTTTGTAATTTCCTATATAAAAGAGTCTGTGTTGTGTGAAAGGGGGAGGTAAGGATACAATGTAGCCGCAGGGCAATTTGTGACTAAGGCCGTGAGGCCTTAGCCTGTAATCGAGTTTTGTATATAATGGAAATATACGTGTTATTGTACATATGCATGTTATTGTTGAAGTTTCTAATTTTCCTTAGTTAGAAACCCTTCATGCTTTTTTTTTTTTTTCTGATTTTTTCTTGCCTACTTGTTATTTTTCTTTAACAAGTTATTTACAAAGTAAATACTAAAAATAAACACCAGTGCATGCTCAACATATTATAGATCAACAACTAAAAGAAACAATAACAAACACACCACATGACACCATTATTTTGGACCAATGTCCCTGAAGAAACCCATTGTGGGAGAATCGGTGTAGCTATCTGAGGGTTTTCTTATTAAGAAATATCATAGTACAATCTGGGTGCTAAAACTGGCCTACCCAACAAAGAATTTCCTTAGCAGCTATACCTCACAATTTGAGAGAAATCTCTTGGCTAAAACCCCAGAAAGCCCTTCCAGCAGTTCCTCAGCACAAAACTGCTCCTGCAACCCCAGTGTCTGCCTAATCTGGACTGTGTCAGCCCCTCTCTGTCACACGCTGGCCCCACGTCAGCCTTTCTTGGCCTGCATCAGCCCCAGGAGGCCCTGCGCCAGCTCTAGGAGACTCTGCGTTAGATGCACTGTCCCCTCTGGTGCTCTGCACAACACTTGGCTACCTCTGCGTGGCCCTATGTGAGTCCTTGCTGGCTCTATGTCACCCTCCTTGGCTGTTGCGCTGCTCTTCCGACATAATCTCTGTCTTCACTCTTTCTTTTTACTCAATGCCCCTCAACTTCTCTACCGATCACTAATTCTATCTCTCTTAGCAAACCCCGCTCTAGAGAATAGAATCACTGATCATCTGGTGTACTCTCCAAGTGACCCTCAAGCCTCCTGTTATAATTTTCTTGTTGACATCTCAATGGTAGAGATTAAGTCCCTAATCAACAGCTAAGATTAGATCTGGCTTGATCCATGTCTTTTGGACCATTTTAACACAGATTCATATTAATACACATTAATATTTTATTTTCCCTGACTCCATTAAAAGTATTAATTATTTTAATATCTCCTGATCTGTTTAGAATTTGACCAAACTCTTTCTAGGTGTTGGAGATCTCATGTGCCCCAACCTCTCCACCAAATTTCATGGTTGGAGCACATCCGATGCTACCCTAAATCAACAGTTATCTGACTTTTTTGTGTCTGTGTCTTTATATATACGTTCTTTCTTGTAAAGTTGATAAATTGCGTGTGTGTGTGCCACTGTAAATGACGAAGTTCCTACGAAATTTGCCTTAGAAAAAGTAAGGCAGATCTGTGTTGTAATGCGAGTTCCATCGATGAGCAAATGAGAGAGCCGTTGGATTGAGAATAGATCAATAGAGGAGAGGTGCTCAATCGAAAGGGAGTTGATTGAACAACACAGGGGAAACCGTCGGATCATCTAGATCGACGAATAATATTGGCGAAACGAGAGAACACGACTAAATCATGGGAATCTGAGGAACCATCATAGCTCTCCAATGGAAGAAGATCCACAGTGATCACGCAAAAACTTGCAAGCAAGTTACCTCGGCTAATGGACCCGAGAAAATCATTTAAAAGAGTTTAAGGTTTCGAAGGATTGGACCATCCGTTCAATAGGTGATCGGATGCATATTGCGTCGAAAGATGCATGAGAATTAATTCCAAAATCGGACGCGATAAGGTTTTATACAATGAGATTAAAACCTCGTTAAGTTTCG
>APFE031271922.1:0-51697 GCA_000404065.3 Pinus taeda | reverse complement strand
GAAAACATACACAATACATAAGCTCCTCACGTTGATCATCAATATAGCAGCATCAATAACAATAAAACATCAAGAGCATTCACACATTAACACAGTATGTATCCCGGGGAAAGCATCTCGCTAAAAACCCCAACTATCTGTATATTAATGATTGAGTCATGTAACATTACACAGCATAATACTTCTCACAAGTATCTCCACCTCTGTTACACACAATACAGCTCAGATCTGATCTCCAAATATCTTCCACTGCTTGCCTGCCTCCACTGCTCAATACCTGCTCAAGAACTGATGAGAATGGCTCACCAAACTCGTTTTCTACCTGCAAAATAGTCACTCACGCCTTGTGGACGTGATCATAAGCTAAAATGTGGGAAAATACGTGGGAAAAATCATTGGCATACTGAATCCCTTGATTGTGGAAGATCTGGTGCACAACTATAGTCACAACTGATAGCAATCTGATTCTCTACCACATGTCCCTGTTGAACTGAACATGCACTGACATGAAACTGAGTTAAATGATGTATTCATTAGTTGTATTATGAGTTAATAAATTTTGAATTAATTAATAACTAATTCACCCAACTCATCTAGACTAAATACAACCAGTTTAACAAAGCTAAACTGAACACAACTCCATCAACTCCACAATCAACTCCACCAAACTCAACTGATTGAGTTCTAACTGAAGTCATGCATGCAACAACTCAACTGACTCATAAGAAAAGCGTATTTCCTTCTGACAGCTGCATGTGCCACCTCTGTAGCTCAAACTGAAGTGCTCCAAGAGAATAAGATTAAGTTTATAGTCCAAATATTATTGTGAGATAATAATATTTGACTTTTCTATTTTTGACAGCCAGTCTAAAAATAGACTTGATCACTCACACTGTGATCACTCACACTTTCATCAAAAATAGAAGTCCATCTATTTTTCCCAACTTGATCAATCATCCATAAACAGCAACCTGCAATCCATAGACATGATCCATATGTCTAAAAATAGACATAGTCTAAAAATAGACTTGCGCCAAAAATAGCCTGCGGGCCCACTTAGTGAAGGCGACTCTTTTCACTAAGCTCCATCATCTTGTTGCAATCTAAAAAAAATTTTGCGAGATGTAGAGGACTTCATCGATGCACTAAGAAACAATAAGAGGGAGTGAAAACAACCAGATAGATATTAGCCATTAGTAGCTCAAGATGGGGATCCTACTAGTTTCCAGGAGGCAGATCAATATTAGTTTTGGCTAGATGTGATGGTAGAGGAGTACAACTCCATAATGGTGAATGATGTCTAGGAGGTAGTGCAAAGGCCTCAAGACAGATCAGTGGTAGGTTTGAGATGGATCCACATGATCAAATACGCTGCAGGCGACAGTGTTAGGAAATATAAGGCTATTTTTGTGACTAAGACATATCCTCAAAAGGAAGGAATTGACTACGAGGAAACTTTCACCCTGGTATCTAGGTATACATCTATTAGGACTGTGATATCCCTCATGGAAATTATGGGGTGGGAGATTCATCAGATGGATGTAAAAACAAATTTTCTGAACCGTGTAATAGAAGAAGAGGTATACATTGAACAACTGGAGGGCCTTTAGTCACGTGAGAAGAAGACTCTTGCATGCAGGTTGAAGAAATCCCTGTATGGGATGAAATAGGCACCTAGAGCATGGTATGGTCAAATTGATGGCTACTTGTAGAAGATGGGATTTGTCAAGGGTGATGCGGATCCAAATCTCTACTATCTAGTTCTAGAGAATGAGCTGCTAATTTTAGTATTAAATGTGGATGATCTCTTTCTGATAGGATCATCCAGGATCATTGGGAACTACAAGAAGAATCTAGCCACATAATTCAATATGAAGGATTTTGGACAAATGCATTATTTCATAGGGTTGGAATTTTGGCAGCAGAAGGGAGAGATCTTCCATGGGCAAGGGAGGTATGCTACAGAAATCCTGAAAAGATTTAGGATGGAGGACTGTAGATCCATGGCTACTCCAATGATCACCAATTGTAAGAATATTGATGCATTAGAATACAAGGATGTCGATCCCACCTTATATAGGAAGATCATAGGGTCCCTGATGTATGTAGTCAATGCCAGGCCAGACATTTGCTACGTTGTCAACACCCTCACTCAGTTCATGGTGGAACCAAAGAGAGAGCACTATGTAGCAACTAAACATGTTCTCAGGTATTTACAAGGAATGGTTTATTATGGACCCCTGTACACTAGGGGTAAGGATATCATATTGACTGGATTTACTGATGCAGATTGGGCAGGAAGTTTAGTGGATCAGAAACGTACCTTTGGGTATTGTTTCAACATTGGATCATGAATGACTTCATGGTGCAGTAGGAAACAAAACCCTGTGGCTCTGAGCTCATTTGAGGTAGATTATATGGTAGTGAGCATAGTTGCATGTGAGGAAAAATGGGTTAGAAAACTAATTGTGAGCCTATTTAGAATAAAAATGGAGGTGACCAGGATCATGTGCGATAATCAGAGTTGCATCAAGCTCTATGAGAATCCACGGTTTCACGATCGGTCAAAGCATATTGATATTTGGTGTCGATTTGTTAGAGACTATGTCCAATCAGTAGCTGTACATTTGAGCTACACTCCTATAGGAAAACAGTTGGTAGACATCCTTACCAAGGCCCTTGGAAGAACCAAGTTTGATTATTTCAGGGAGAAGATGGGGATGCTTAAGAATCCATTTCAGTAGTAGAAATGGGTATGATGTTGCAATGTAGTATAAGTCAACAATAGCACGATGCAACATGATGCTTAGGAGTTCGTAGTGAAAATGTAGTTTTGGGAAGAAGGACCAGTAGCAGCACAGATGCAAAGGGAGTTGTAGTGTAGATGTAATGTTGGGAAGATGGACCAGCAACACCACAGATGCAAAGGGAGCTATAATACAAATGTAGAAGTGGCAGTGATAGAGCCATGGGAAGAAGTACATGATGCAACAATGTAAAGAATATTGTGTAGGAAGGCTTAGCATTATCAAAGGTACCAATATTGTATGATTAGAGTAATTCTTAGTGTGGATTATTACTAGAGCACAATCCTTGCTATGAGGGTGTGTTGATCTGCGGTAGTATCAGATGTGATCTAGCCGTGAAAATTGGTGGAGAGTCTAAATCACATGAGATCTCCAAGACCCAAAAATTGTTTGGGCAGATTCTAACCGATTTGGGAGATATTAAAATAATTATTTTTTTAATGGAGTTCCTAAGTCTAAACTTAGAAAAAAGAAAATATTAATGGGTATTAATATAAAATTGCGCTAGATGGTTCCAAAAGTCATGGACCAAGGAAAATATAATCTTAGTTGTTGATTACAGATTTAATCTTGGTCGTTGAAGGGCCAATAGGAAAAGTATAAGATGAGGCTTGAGTGTCAATTGGAGAATACACTGAGGGAGACCAGTTAGCTCGATTTCTGGAGTGAGGTTAGCTAAGAAATTCAAACTAGTCATCTGGAGAGTAGTAGGAGGCAGCAAGTATGGAATAGAGAGTCATGATCAACACCAGAAGACTAGTGTAGAGGCAGAAACAGAGCCTCTTAGGAAGACGCAGAGGTAACAGTAGACTACAGAGTCACTAGAGGGCCTGCGTGGGTGACGCAGAGAGGCCTAGGGCTAACAAAAACAAGTAGGGGTTGACACAAAGTGTTTGGAAGCTACGGAGAGGTTAGCCAAGCTGACATTGGGACTGGGAGAAGTGTTGGAGATTTTTTTTTTCTCTCTATTCATTAAGCCAGTTTGGCACCCTATTGTATGAAAGAATTCCTGAATAACAAAATCCTCCCTTTCTGCACCAGCTTTCCCACGTCGGGTTTTTCCGAGAACTTTTGTCCAAAATAACTGTGTCGATGTGTTGAATCTTGTGCATGTGTTTGTTTCTGAATTATGGTGTGATATCTGCAACATAACTTATTTTAATGTTTATTGAAGGAATTTCATAAATAACTTATTGAAAATAAGTAGGCAAAGTAAATTAGATGTTGCAATGTTAGAATTTTCACATGGAATCCATGACTACACAGTGGGGTTAATGGATGACATAGTAGGTTGGTGTCGGTGGCATGGGCAGCAGACAACTAAGGATAGTGCCAAAGACTTCATTTGTTTGACATTGAACATTTAGAAGAGGCTTGGAAATATCTGGAAAATATGAAACAAGGCCAATGTCAGAGCCCGCAAAAAGTTTGGAGAGGATGTGATGGAGATGGAAAACACTTTGAGAATTTCTTCATACCGTTTCTTGGAACGATCTAGGCTCATGATCTGATGGGAAGAATGGAAATATTATAAGAAAAATCAATTCCCTAGTGTGTCTCTCCTTTATATAAGAAAGGAAAAGTAAAATGATTGAAGTTGTAATATGTGAATGGAAAAGTTGTTTTCTACGAAGATACTTTTCCAATTAGGTTGCTTGTGTTATTTTCCAATGCAATTTTCAATTCTTAATTTGAAGGTAAAGGACCTTCTTTCATTTTTTTTTGTGTTTTTAAGAAAAGGCCCTCCTTCCAAGTCAACTGTTTATTTTCTTTATGAGATTGTAATTTTTTTTAGTTAAATCAGCATAATGGAAATAACCTATTTTTAGGGCTGTGGGAATCTCTAAAAGAATTGAAGACCTTTTCGTCTACGTAAAACATGTTCTAAATGTCTAATATATATGTTTCCTAGATAAATGTGTTTAACATGGATTGTTTAGAGAAAATAAATTATGTCCATTGGATGTCCTTATACAACTACAATATGATATTTAGATGCTTATAGATTTATAGGGTGGATTTTCACCTTGAGATTTCAGATATTTGAACATTGAGAAAATTGAAATATCTATTAATTATATTATAAGGGTAGAGAAGACATTCTACTTTCACATGAAATTTTTGAAAAGATATTTTTTTTTAATTTTAAATAATTGTCTTAAGACCTTTCATGACCAACCCTTTTCTCAAGGCAATGAGTACGACCTTTCAGGATGCACCCTTTTCTCTAAAACCATGAATGAGACTATTCAGGATAACCCTTTCTCTCCAAGACCATGAATATGACATTTCTCAGGCATCTCCATCTTTTACGGGCCATAATATGAAGCAAAGACAACAGTCACATCAATGGAAAATAACTCCTGGAATGACATCAATTATGCCCACAACTGCAGGTTCTCCATCTCAACATTTTCTCACTACAATGAAAAACTTTCTACCAGGGATGAAATCAACATGCAACCATAGTATAGGGGCAAGTCTAGTTGCCCCATCTCAAGCTTCATTTTCTACAAAGAGTTCTATATAACCACTAATTAAATAAGAAATTAATCTTGGCTCTATCATGGCTCTAAGCTTTCCTTCAACAAATTTTGTGCCCACATCAGTATTTGGTCACCTTCAATTTCAAATTATATGAGCACACCAACATTAATGACTATAACTAGGAGCTAAGGACACATCTCACAACAGAAATTTATAGATCCTATATCCAACTAAACTTCATCTCGAGTTGGCAGTAGGATCACACCATATGTGTTGTGGCCTTTGCATATCTTTCAAAGCACATTAGGAAAATATACACAACATGAATATGAGCAAAAACTACAATAGTTAGTCTCCCTAATGGAATCTAGAAATCTAGTTGGACTAAAGAGCTCTCCATATCATAACTAAGCTCATTTCAATCCACAACAATTGATTTTTACCCATAGTTTGTATATGCAACAACAAGAAATACAACAACCGTATTTTTCATCTCAATCTACTCATCAAGTATCAAGAGTCCATCAAAACAACAAATGCAGTCGTTAAATTACCCACAAAAATATTTTAGTAGTCCTCATATGCGTCACCAATAGGAGAAACAATGACAAATTCAACAATGCTCATCAACATCATCCAGTTATGGGAGATTATCACTTGCCTGTCCAACATGAACATTGGCTGGTGGCCCCAAAAAAATTAATGTCGGTAGATATCTTGGAGAATTCAAATGCACAGTATAGTGCAAAACATCACTCAAGTAGCCCACATATAGTTCTACCTTCTCAATATAAGTAAACATTTGCAAATGAATCTGAAATCTCGCAGAGGAAAAGCAAATGTTGTAGGTGAAACTCCTATTTAGTGATTTCCTAATCTGTTGAAAAATAACTTCCATGCATGTGTCATTTATATTCTTTTTTCTTATCAACTACTTATTGTTTTATTACTTTTAGAGAAGATGAATTTAGTCAAGATCATGTAAACGGAGTTTAAATGTTACAAACTCCTACTAATTTATGTAACTCCTCTATTAAAAACATAAGCCCTATGAAATTTCAATGCTTCTTATCCTCAGGCATCTTCTATATGTCTAGCTTCAGGAATCCTAAAAAAGTTAGGAGGAAATATGGTAGAAGAGATGAGGAGACCAAGTGGACTAAGCTTGTTTATGACACTATCTTCTGGTGTTGGAACTCAAGAAAGTGGATTGGCATCCAGTCACCATTGTAAATGTAATGCAACATGAAAAATAAACTTTTGTGAGTTCAATTATTGTGCATTTTGGTCAAATTCCTCAAATTTCTATCCACTAGCCTTCAATCCCATTAGTCGCAGGACCTAGTAGCCCTGTAACTAGCACTTTGTGTGGATTGCATGGGTAAGTTACTGTAAGTGTGGTGCAACCTTAATCCAACAAAAAAAATAGTTTTGAATCCTTGAGAAATTTTTTCATCCATATAACTTGCTTCTAGAAGTGTCCATAGTTGTTGTGCAGGCACATGCATTCATTAAGAAGATGAACACCATCACATCTAAGTTTATCTAAACAAGTTAGTAGTAAATTACATTGCAAAAGAGAGTTGGCTTATTTGCATGTTTATTTGTGATCTTAAATGGTTCTCCCTTAGATATTTGAAACCTAATCTCCAATATTTAAAGAACTTTTTATTTTTTCATTTTTCTGTTATAGTCCCTTCTTGACATGCATTGAGACATGCATATTCATGAAATGTAGATTAAAGCCTAAGAATATATGTTTACCATTTATGATGTATGAATTCTTTCAACTTCTTACCATGGGTATATATGTTGGGAAGGTAACAATTGGATATTGGGTTATTGTGCCCATTGATTTCGAAGGAGGCTAGGGTTTACCTTCAAAACTTGGAGTTCCATGAGTTTTCTCCAGCCTCTATATATTACATTGACATGAATCTCTCAAGTTACCTGAAAGAATTCAAGTCTTTAATATTTGAAATTTTATTTCATGGAGTGTAGTTATATGATCAACCATTTTTTTGTAGTTTCATATGGTTGGATGTTCCGAGTGACGTTAAATTTGTAGTTGCATTAATAGATTGTAAATGCTTGCATTGATTCTAGTAACTTTGGGACTAATTTAAATAGAGTTGAGTTTCATATTTATCCTTATTTTTGTGTTTGACTTGTGAATTGTGCAATTTTCGCATCATTTTTAATATATCACCAAGTTATTATTCTCTTTTCTTGCTACAAAGTCAAGACTATTACATGGTTTCATCTTCTTGTTTTACTCGTCATGTTCTCATTGGAATTACCACTTTCCACTAGCAATTCCTAGAAGGTCTCTGGACCAATTTCAAGAGCCCCAATATGATTTGATATCACCAGTCCCCATGACATATCCCACTTGCTTACCATATTCCTTTTCCCTCAAGGGATGGAAAAATCATAGAGGATATCATTAAAGTTTAAGGTTGCTGAGTATTTTATTTTGGGTGTTGAATTTCATTGGAGGAATATTTTTGGTCTCCTACATAAGTGTATGATGGAAGAAGAGGCTATATTCTTAGTCAAATATGTGCATCAAGTGATTTGAATTCCAATAATTCCAAACACAAATAAAGACAATGACTCAATGAATAACTAATGAGATCCATCTGAGAGAGATATCGTGGATAGATCAAGACCTATAACATGGATAGAGTGAAATATATAGTAATTAATGAAAGAATCAAATGTTTCCCTCGACCTGCAAGTTCCAGATATTTTGTTGTGACCTAGTGCATTATAGTTCTACGTAGAATGATTTGTTTCTTCCGAAGACATCAAATGAAGAATTCATTTTAATTTACTAAAAAATTGATTCACTAACCTGAGTGAGACCTCATGCTCAACCTCTCATTTTAAAGGGAATTTCAACTTGTACCAATCCATGAGAATCTTACCACTATGGAAACAACACTGCCACTCTCACCAAAATCTTGATTGTTACCACAAAAATAATTGCAGTGGCACAGGTGGAGCTCTAGTGGTGGCAGAAAAGGAAATAATTCCAATATCGAGTGTTATATCATGCATGTCACTTGAAGACTGGTGGACTTTGAATTGGTCTCATTCCTAAATGTTTTGAATGTATAAATTAATTTGAATCATTGTTCATTTACATTAATTAAAGTTCTCTATTTCTTCACATATTATTGTATTTATAATATTTTATATATGTACCCTTGGCATAATCCTATCCAATGTTTTGAAAAGAAAGGGACCCATACTTCACCTGCACCCATTTACATATATCTTGGCATCTTAGATCTCTTTGTATATTTTCACATGTTATACTGTGCATGGTAGGTTAAAAATCTCAGTCTTACTATTGTATATTTAGTGTGAATCTTGTGAAACGCAATTGGGATACTAAAATTATGATATTTTGAAGATGGTATTTTTCATCAATATATAACATGAATCCTTTTTTTATGAAGAACATGATTTTTTTCTTATAGGAAACCTCCTAGAAGAAAGTTTTGGAAAATTGAAATACATTGTTGATGGATATTAAATTTGCATATTTTGTATATACATTGATGATAGAAAAATATACTAATAAATTAATGATGCATTATATTTATTGAAATTTTAAGTACATGTTCCTCATGTGCCTCTCTTGAATTGATTTTCATTGACATCCTTTCATAATTAGGAGTTCTAGGTTCAAAATGCCGAGTTTGTGGAAATGTATGAACATAAATTCTATGATGTTGAATATGATATCCATAAACTTGGATGCATCAATAATCATGGAGATGGTAACTTAATTATTTCTATGACCCTCACAATTTATATATAGTACTTTATAATCACTTTGTGAGAACTTTTAAGTTTCATTAGATTGACACTTGTATGAACAAAGAACATGAAAATAACATATGACTTAGCATGTCTCCGTCTTGCTACAAAAATTTAATTTCCTTTTCAAACTTGTTAAAATTGGTAATTGAGTTAGTTATATGAACCATTTCTTAATGTTTCTTAATTTGTATTTTGGTGGTTGTAAAATTTTACTTTGTTATAGTAAAATATATTGCATGTTTTTGTATGTCTATGTTATTTATCTATTCTTAATTTTTAAAATATTTTTAAGGAGACAATTAAGATCCTCTTTCACACAACCATATATTACAAACAACCACCTCTTATTCATAGTCTATTACAAATAATCACCTATTATTAGTCTAGCTCTATTGATAATCTATTACAATCAACCACCTATTATTGGAACATAATACACCACAACTCATTATTCAAAAAAGACACTCTGCTTTCCTTGTACATCATATACACCCTGTATTATCTTCAATATTTCCTCCCCTCCCCCCCCTTCATGTTTTCGAATCGGAGGGGGCTCTCTCAAACCATTAATAGTTTTGTTGTTGGGCCTGCTTGTCCTTCAGCTTTGTTTTCATTGCCAGACTTGCATATCCTTTAGAATTTATTTCAAATGTTTGTGTATATATATTTGAATGTTTAAAAAACCTTGAAACACTACCGGTGTGCCCATTCACCTTTTGGTGCAAACAATAGTAACTTAATATTTATTAAATGTTCTTTTTTCTCCCAACCCTAAATATGTACATACACTTAGCTTGTGAAATGTTTTGTCACACTTACATAATTTTAACACATGCTTTGTAATGTTCATGATATTACATGTGTATTATATATAACACATGTGCACACATGCATATGCTTATGTGCATCTCCAAATGCTTTCAGGTTCCCCACATGTCTCATGCTTGCACACATAAATGAGAGTGTATGTGTGCATGTGTTTTTCACACATGCAAATGCATGCCAACACATCAGAGGTGCATGAGAATGTGCATGCATATGCGAATACACGGCTACACATATTATTATTTGTTATATTTCTATTTGTACACATGGTGAAACATCTCATGGGTAGCCCATAAATAACTTCCATGACATTGAATGACAAAATTAGTTTTTATAATTACCATGGTTGAAAAAATACAACCATTAAATTGTACTTGAGTTAAGCTCTTCTAAACCTCATTGTTGTTATAATGCAATCCCAATATTTAATTGGTGTCGACAAATTAAACTCACCATCAATTAGAGAGATTGATTTGTATTTGTGTTAGAGACTAACTTGTAAGAAACTTATAGGTTATTTTTTCTAGGGAGTTTAAATCATGAGTGGATGGAAAAAACTCCTAACAATCAAATTAAAATGCCAATAATGAAATGAGGTACCCCATTTTGAATGACTCACATAGTTGAGTTTTTAATAAGATTTTGTTGAGTTCATTGTTCTCTTAAACTCCAAATTCATTAATAATTTTGTCGAGTTGATTTTTCAACGCTCGTACCTTTTAATAAAAGGAGAGATAGTTGTATTAATGACACATTGCAAACTACAAAATGGTAGTAAAATCAATCTCTTGTTGTCGATACAAACATCATGTTTGACCTTGGAATTTGAGGTCCATCATTTTATTAAGCTCCCTCAATTTCTTTTTGATTGAATGTGACTAAACTATCAGTTACTCAAAACATCTTTAAGGATTCTTCACACCTTTGAACCAGAGCACATAGTTTCCTAGATCATTAAAATACTAGATTTGATGGAAGAAATAAATATTTTGAGGGAAGCCTATTTCCAAGAGGCCTCATGCTCCTTGACATGAAGGAGATGAGAATCATATAGCACATTTATAGAGAGCTAAATTTTCTCTAAGAGCCCTAGCAATAGAAACTCTTTTCATTCCTTGATTTCCATTTTGGATTTCTTTTGAGCTTTAAGTAGAAACAAGAAGGGGAAGGAAAGTGCGATAGGGCAGGGAAAAGGGATTCAAGGATAGAGGTCTCCACATGAGCTGAGGAGAGTCCATTTAGGAGTAGGGAGGGAGGAAGAGGTATCGATAGTAGGGAAGATATGATCCTGAAGAGAAATAATAGGAGGCAGAATAATAAGAGGGTGAGAGGGATTTTTGAATTAATGGTTGGAAGGTTGTCAAATGGAAACTATGATGGAGAGTTTCACGTATCTGAACCTGTAGAGATCCCTTTCGAATGAGGAGTGCTTAAAAACTGATTAATAGGAGAGAAGTTCTCTAGAGAAATGTTCTGATCCACTCCCATAGGGCCCCAACTTGTTCAATCTTTCTTAATTTGTACAACGTTATGACAAAAATGACACATAAATAGTGTCTTCTAGTAATCCATTTTTTGTACCCAGACTACCCATCTAAGGGAATCTCCACATTAGCAATGAGATTGTCATGGAGGCATACATTCACATTGGTTTATATGATTTTGTTCTCTTCCTTCTTTTGAGTGATAAAAGGTGTCTTTTTAACCCCTATTTATCCTACATTAATTATCAATCTAGGGACGATCTTTTATCTCAAGAGTGCTCTCAGTCTGAGGCAGTCACTTGATTCAAGAGTAATGTTTTCTAGTTGCAGTATAGTGCTAAATAGAAGAGGAAATGGATGCTAGAAATAGAATCTACTTGTAATTAAAAGAATCCTTAATGCTCTGAAACTTAAATCATTCATTCAGGAAACTACAACAATTTATCAATCAAGGATGTAGCAGTGATAACCGTTTCCTCTGTTAACTAATATAAATGAAATCAATCATAAACAGGACCTCCAATCTGAGAACTTAGAAAATGAAAGTCAATGTTATTTATAATTGTAGATCTTTCAATCCACACTAAAGAAAATAACTAGAAATAACAATTCAATTGGAAATTCTTACTAAAACACACTTGTTGCACTATCAATTAAAAGGTGAAAGAAAATCCTTGCAGAAAAGGAACAACAACTAATTCTGTTGAAAAGATTGAAAAGTAAGCTTAATCTACATAAATGAATCGAACAACAATCTTTACCTGAAATGAACTAAATAGTAATCTTCTGATAATAAAGGAACAACAGATCTCATTAAGTGTAAACACACAGCGACTATAAAGTAATTGAATCGGTAATCTTATTCTGGTAGAGTGAACATTAATTGTAGGTATAAAGGAATGACAATCGTGATTATAATTGAACAACAATTAAATGAACAACAGTTGCAGTTGTGAGTGAACAACAGAATCTAAACTAGACAGTGAAGTATTGTTTAAAAATGAACAATATGACATTGAGTTATGAATAACAATCATGTTACCAACATAGTCTAATTATGATCTTGATGTAACAGAGTAATGCAGTGAGATGTTTAGAAATAGAAGATTACCGAATAAAGGGAATTAAGGAAATGCAAAGGAAATCAAACCACACATGACTGTAATTGTAAAATAGTGGTACAAGAAGCAAGTAGATCCACTAGGGCTGGGCCTTTAGCCACCAGGGAAGCACTGCTTTGTTTACTCTAGGATCAGGTAATGGAACAAAAACTGAGTTATATATTAATCATATATGGAAGAGTTAGAATTATCGCTCCTCAAAGAGAGTCGATGTTCAAAGTTGAAATTGCAACAGTAATTCTGAAAAATCAATCCCTTTCAGGCGGATACATCAAGGTTATAGATAGCTTTTAAAGTAGCGATCCATCAGGATCAAAAGATCCTAAGGGCTTTGCTTAATCTTCCATCCTCAGTTTTATTCTTGTCCTCTTGTGCAACCACTCTATTTTCTCTGTCTTTTCCTGAGATGTGTGCTCTAGTATTGTTCTTCTTGTCTGGACATGGTTTCCTAATGGGCGAACGACAATTGCCTTGTTTTTGTATTTAAGTTCCAAATAATGATTTTCTATTCCGTTCACTTTCTGTATAGAGAAAGACAATAATTAGTTATTTTGTATTAATCAAAAATCAACTTAATTCTGTCATAATTCTTTAACATATTACCATCTTAGAATGTAAAGGAGTTATGATTCAAAGGAAAATATAAAGAAATAAATGATAGATACATACCTTGTCCATCACTCAACACACCCTCCTGCTTACTCTTTTTCATGTCCTCATGAAAACCGTGTAATTTACATGCAAGGCAGTTAAGGAATAGGTTGGAGAGGGAGTTTCATGAAGTGGTCTAAAACCATGATGTGTAGCTAAAACTTCAAAAATTGCTTCGTCTGCCCTTCAGGAAATTCATATAGGGCCTTATACCCTGCTACAAGATACCAGATAATTGGGCTTTGAAACCTACAACCTAGCCAATATGGGCCCTCTCTCAAGATGAGGTTAGTATAGGTAACCAGGCGACCAGCAACTAACTTAAAATTTTCGTAATTGAATGGCTCTATGTCCTGAACATTCCAATTGGAAGTCTTCCATCGGAGTTTAGCTCCTGCTGTGGCAAGGTCTTTGATGGATAGGAAGTATTCTACCCCTTTCTGGACAACTTCATTATGAATGGGTCCCAATTTCTGGATCACACCCTTATTTCTCATTAAGCTTCTATGCTTATCCCACAGATGTAATGGGTTTTCTGGTTCACCCGTTACCCAAAGGTATAACTCGTTTTCTTGTATCTGAAATGTGTTATGGGCCTTGAGCCATTTTAACTGGTTAACAACAAATGAAATGAATGCTTGAAACTGGACATCAACCACAAAGGGGCTTCGATTCTTTTCCATTTCCTCCTCCAATATAAAGTTATGCAAATAAAATTCACAGAGTAATCGCGGAAATTTTACTCCATAGTGTTTACAGCAGGTAATTAAATCATCAATAGTTTTAAATTCTATAGGCTTCCCTGCCTTAACAACCTTAATTTTCAACTCAAAATATCTTTCAAATAAAAACAAAGCATAAGTTTTTGTATGGGACCTACATGCTAGAACATCTGTATATAGAGAACAGAGAGTATCCATTTGACTCATGACTATGTCTAGTCTATTAATTACCCTTTTAACTTTTTCCTCTGCGCTTTGACATCTATAGAAGGCCTTGCTCTTCGATGCATTGATGTTCTTTACTTGTTGTTGCAAATTTTGATATTTCTCCTCAGGAAGAGTTTCTTCTGTGAGCTTTTCTATAATCTGTTGGGCTTGTGCCAGATCCTTTTGGAGTTTTACTACCCTAGGATCATTCTTTGTCAAAACACTTTTAGGTTGAGGATCTACCCAGATCTTCTTATTGCGACATCTGGCTTCCTTAGTTTTTGTTTCTCTGTCATGAACTGTCTGGTCGGTTGTGATGCTGGAGGACAATGCCTCTATCTGGACGTCCTTATTATAGACTGGTGTGACTTCTATTTGGGCCTCTACGTTTGTAATAGTTGCATGTTATTCCTTGCTGTCCCTAATGGATATGGGCTTGGTCTGAGTCTCCTTTGCCTTTATTTTATGGGGTTTCGTCTAGGTGGTTGTGATCCAGATTTAAATAAGAATTCAACAAATTACAGAGATAATAATTAATATAGAGATGCAGTGGAAATAATACTTCATTTCATTAATGTAAAATACGAAATATGTTTACAAATAGAGTTGGAAATAAACCAGCTAGGGCGATGGTAGCTTAACTCTGAGAACAGATGTGGCGGCTACATGCCTCTGAACTATGTTACAATGAGGCTCAAATGCCTATTTATTGTTGAGAGACAAACATAAAACCCTTAACATACCAAAACCTAACCCTAGAATATGGAACGCCAAACTGTGGGCCCCGTCTGGGTAAATTGGTACATCAACATCCCAGGGTCATAACTTTGTCATACGATGTTCATTTGACACGCATAATATCTCGTTAGAAAGATCTAGCCAAGAACTACAACTTTGCGAAGAGAAACATCGGTCAGTGGACCCATGTTGCTCCCATTGTTCCAAAAAAACATCGTTTACGGCCTCAAAACGGCTCCAGAATTTTAGGACCTGAAAAAATGCTAGAAATAGTAAACTGGGCTACAATTAAGGAAACAGAAAATTTGAAAGAAACAATGGTGGGGATCCAAGTGGATTTGGTAGGTGGCCACCAATATACACCTAGATCATTCCTCCCCCTTTGGAAGCAATGGTCCCCATCGCGTTGAGTTCCTCCATGAGATGAGGAAACTCCTATTGAACTTGTTCCCTAGTGAGCCACTTTCCCTGGTAAAGGAGTTGGCTTGCTTTGACAACTTAATACAATTGGATATTTTGCTGGAAAGTGTGCTTGATCTGTGTGTCCATAATCCGATTAGCTACAACTTGTTCCATGCAATCTGGATTTAACTCTATGGGTGTGAGCTATTTTGCAATGTTGGATGTGTCTAGTAATGGTGGAAAGTATGATCGAAGGCAGTACGCATTGAACACTGGGTGTAGGCCAAGGAATGGGGGAATGCTGAGCTCAAATGCATTGTCTCCCATAGCCTTGGTAATGGTGTAAGGACCATATCGAAGTGGTTTGAGTTTCTGATAGGCTCTGGTAAGGCGTTCCTTTTGTAAGTGCAACCAGACTTTGTCTCCCACCTTAAACTTGTGTGGCACCCGATGTCGATCATGTCGTTGCTTGTACTTGGCAATTGATTTCTCCACAATGTCATGGACCGGCTAGTGAATATGTTGGATGTGCTCACTGAAGTTGTTTTCCTTATCTATTTTAGACTGGACATGAGCCGAATCTCCGTGAGTAGCTATAAATGGCATGGCCACATCAATGGGACATAGTGGCTGGAATCCCAAGCCCACCTGAAAAGCGCTGTGGCCAGTCGAGCTGTGGAGAGCCCAGTTGTAGCTATGTTGAACATAAGGGAGTCTGTCATCCCATGTGCGTGGATGCTTTGAGTTGTACATGCGCAGAATGTGTACAATCATCCTGTTGACAACCTCTGTCTGGCCATCAGTTTGAGGATGGAGGGCTAGGGAATTAGTGAGTTTGGTGTCGAGTATCGACTAGAGATTGGACCCAAATGTACTGAGAAACCTGTTGTCTTGATCTGAGATGATAGACTGTGGGATCCCAAAGTGTACCCACACTCGTTAAAATAAGAGCTTAGTAGTGGCTTCTGTTGCGATATTTTTCTTGGAGGAAACCATAATGGCCATCTTCGAGAACCTATCAACGACCACAAAAACACAATTTTTTCCATGCTTAGTGGAAGGAAGGATTAACATGTAATCAATGGAGATGGATTCCCAAGGTCGACTAAGGGCAGGGAATGGGGTATAGAGGCCTTCCTTCTTGATGGTTGGTTTGGCAATGGCACAGGCAGTGCATGATCTCATGTACTTCTCGACATCCTGTCGATGATTCGTCCAATAGAAATACTTCTGCAGCACTGCCACTATTTTCTCAACCCTGAAATGTCCAGTAGCCCGACTGTAGTGTGCTTCCCAAATCATCTTGGCACGCTCGCTTGAAGGAACACAATGGTGACCCAGGTGGCGTGACAGGGCATCCTGGAGGTGAAAATCTGGAAAATGATAATCCTCCAAGAGTGTATGTTATGTGTGGCCAAATTCTAGGTCGCTTTTGTAAAGATGTGGCCAATCAGAAGTCTCATGCCGACAAATGTTAAGCACAGTGGTTAACAGCATGATTGGTGGTCGACTGAGGCAATCTGCAACATTATTGGTGATACCCTTCTTATAGTTGATATTCAAATGGAACTATTGCAGGTATGTGGACCACTTCTGATGGTGATCATTCTATAATTTCCCTTGGGTTTGTATGAACTGCAGGGGTCCGTGGTCTATGTGGATGACCATTTCCTTCCCAAAAATGTAATGCTTCCATTGTCAACAGGCCTGCACAATGGAATACATCTCTTTGTCATAAGTGGGATACTTCTGGACTGTGTCTGAAAGTGTCTCACTATGATAAGCGTCTGGATGCCTGTGTTAAGTGATGACTGCCCCAATAACATAGTTAGAGGCATCTGTCTTGACCTAAAATGGTTGTTGCAATTCTGGTTATGCGAGCACTGGTGTCGTACAGAGGCGATCTTTCAACTCTGTGAATGCCTTCTGTTGAGGTCATGGCCACCATATTCTTCGTTCCTTGAGGGCATATCATTAGGAAAACAAATTTCTCGGTTTTGGAAACGAGCTTACTGCATTGTTTTGTAGTAATCAAAGAGATGGCAGTATGCGGTGCTACCTCCAGTATCCTGTACAACTTATTTCCCAAAGTAACAATAACAACACAGGGCCTTGATTCATACATATCATGTCGCTTCCATAATTAAGGTTGTCCTGATAATACATCACAAGCTTCAAGGGGAGCAATGTCACATAATACCTCATCCATGAAGGGCTTGATGTTGTATGGAAGGTGACATTGCCGGCTCACGCGAAGATCTCGTCCTTGGTGAAGCCACTTGATGGTGTACGATTGTGGATGTGCTGTGGTTGGTAAGCCAAGTCACTTCATGACCTTTGTAGAAATGAGGTTCTTTTGGCTCCCACTATGGACAATGAATTGTAGCTGGGAGCCCTTTACCCACATCTAGGAGTGGAAGAGATGCTCCTCCTCTGGATATTCAGGTTCCTCCTTCTGGATCTTCGTGGTGGCAACGGTAGCGTGGGGCTCTGCATTGATAATTTTCTTCCCTTTGTCATTCCCTTTGTTAGGTTCTGACTCAAAGTTGGAACATGCATCTGATTTTGAAACCTTTAGCTCAGCCACTACTCACTGTTTGGCCCAACACTCACTTGTGTTGTGAGTGGAGCTCTCATGGAACTCACACCACTTTCCTGTGTCCTTTTTCTGCTTCACAACGTTGTTATTTGCTTGTAGCTTTGGCGGTTTTTCTTGGGCTACCATGCCTTGGCTTTGTCCTTTGTTCTGCGATTTGGGGGCCGCTCTCCCTTTCTTTGGATTCGTAGATCCAAAGTCTCACTTCTTATGTTTAAACTTCTGTTCAATCTTGATGGCATATCGGTATGTCGTGCCGAGCGAGGGAATGTTTAGGAATTATATTTCTTCTTGGATGTACCTATGCATGCAGCCATGGTATTTGAGTATCAAATGCTACTCTAAATCCTTGAGACCCAACATTGTGTGAACTATATGGAAAATATTGGTAAACTCTGGCACATTGCTATAGACATTTTTGGGCACTTCAACCCCAATCACAAATTTCCATAAACTGAGGGCTCTGACGTCCCTAAAAGGGTTGCTTCATTGCCTAAAGGAACAAGGTCAACTGATTACATCATCTCCCAGAAGTTCTCCGCCGAAAACTGCTCATAAATGGTCAAAACTAGACCATATTGAAAGCTCCATGCAGCGGGTATGATGCATATCACCTTCCAAGTGTATAGGGTGTGATGCATACTATTTTACTCCTCTGTAGGGTGTGATGGTTGAGAATGGACAAATGGCAGGGACCAAAATGCAAGGTGGAAGATCATGGAATCTTCCAGAAGCTTCCCCTCTAACACTTGCCACTCCATTTTCGACCAAGGATGAGTAGGAGATCTTGATTCTCCAAGTGGAAGCAGGAACTATCATAGAGAAGACACTAATCAAGATCCCAAAAGATGACTCACCTCTCTGTAGTCATCTATATATGGATCCCTCATCACAGAGATCCAGAGGCTGGAATTTTGTAATCTATAGAGAAGGCTGTCAGTATTCTTGTGTACATTCACAGTGTTGGGTGATTTTTCTTTTCTCGAGGTGAAAGAAGGGCTTATTAGCTGGAGGATGATGCTGGGTCAGAGCTGTTCATGGTTACAATCCTCTTGCTACATTTATCTGAATAAAGCTATTCTTGTTTCCTTCCATATCTTGGTGTACTTGTTTATATATGCTTGTATATGGTTAATGTACATCTCATCCTACATTATTTGTGAATTTAGATCCTTGTTTCTTGTATAGTAGTATGTTGCTGTGATTCTACAAGTTCCTTTTGAAGCTGAGCAGACAAAGAGCAAGCAGCAAAACTCTATCAAGAAGGAGAGGGAATCGAGTGCAAGACTTAGGTTGGCCCTCTTGGTTCTCCTCTCATCTATTTTCATAAAAGGAATCAACAATAGGCTTTGATTGTTTGTTTCTAAGATAGCCACACATCTTAGAGGGAATAGCAGCATCCGTGTGGACACTATTCCCATATAAAAAAATGGCGACTCCACTGGGGACTGACTAGATTACTTGTTAGCCTATCTATCCTTGTCTCATTTATAAACATACAGACGGAGCCTGAAGTCAAGCCAGCTAGCCTTCGAACTGCATTTGTCATACAAATGCAATGTAGATCAATGTTGCTTCAGTCAATCTCTGGGTTTTTGTTTATAAATTAAACAATAGATCTGCAAGCAGTCTAATTGCCCTAAGTAGTGGCTTCAGTAACCTCTAAAATCACCCCTGTGTTTTTACATACATTGATCAGTACTTATTCAGCTTAAACACCTGAACTAAACTGTAAACTGTGAGTGAAGTCTCATTTAGAGTCTCACACTGTAACCATCACACCCTGCCTTCAACACAGCCTGTATGCATCGCACATCCCGAATGGAGTAACTATGCTGCATACTGAGTTCACTATGTAACAGGTGCGATGGTCAGGGAGCACTGATTTTACCCTCCGACTGTGGATTTTTCTCACTATTTTAAGTCTTATTCAAGAGTTTTTGTTGTCTGTAATCAGTGTGCTTCTATGAATGCTCCCGTCTCTTGCATTATTCCACCTCCTTAGTGCAAAGAGCTATAAACGTTTTTTATGTATTGTGCGTCGTTTTAATTCTCTTTTGCAAAAAATAACATAGTCAAACTGTCGTCTCTAGATCTGAAAGTGTCATAGCTATCGTTTTCAGTTTTAGAAAGCAATCCCATTTTTTTAGATAGTTTATTATAGAGTTATCATTGCATAAGATTTTATTTACTAGTTTTAAAGTGTCGAAAAGCAATTTCCATTCCAAAATTGCAAAGTGTCTCTCTTGTTTTCACTTCGTTTTGAAAAAGAATTTTGTTGAGTACAGTCGCTTTAAAAGTATATCAGTTTTACACATAGTTTTCTTAGTGTCATTTACACATTAAGGGAACTAAAAACCAATACATGCATGTGCATTTGCATCTTGAATGCTTGGCTTGATTTCGGACTGTGCATTTTAGCGTGTGCTCTGTGAAGAAAAGATGCTTGACTTTCTTCCCCTTAGTAGCTAGGATTTTCATTGTTGAAAGAAGATAAAACATTTATTTATCATCTTAGACTGCATTTAGGAATTATACATCACGTGGTGAACCTGAAAGGAAAACTGCGAAGCAAGATCAACTTAAAATAAATCTCAATGAATCTAACAACGCTTTGGAACTTAACGCACAACATCTATAGTTCTAGGCTAGAGACGTATTCTGGTGTCGTAAAGCTTGGTAACTGTTGCTTTCAGTGCTGGTTAGGTGATTCCTCCACTCTGAGACGATAAGTGCCAGTATGGACTTCTTCTCCCACGTACCGTCGCGTATATATTGGGAGACCACTATAGGCTGCATCCTTTATCTTTAAGAATCTGGGTTTGCTGCCCTATCGATCGTAATGCACCAAACGCATCATTTGGGAAGACTAACTGCCATACCATAAAAAGTATTCTGTAGCTTTATGATTGGTTTGGTAATCCTCTCTGCCTAGATCTCCAGAGAACTCCATTTTTCTCCTTTTCTGACTCTTTAACGGAAAAGGTCCTCTGAGGGCTTGTCACTTCAAGCTCAATAAAAATTGAAGGCGACTAGAGTCATATTTTTTTTTTCTCGACTCTTCAAAAATTGAAAAAACAAGTTGTGTCCAAGCGTATAAAAATTTATTTTAAATTGGAATAACGTCACGAATTCCCCCGTTGATCTTCAGGTTGAGAAAATGGAGTCTACCAACCAATGATTTCCCTATGAAGGAAATCCTAGTCCCTTCCTATCTTGGGGAGATATTGGTCCACCCCATATGGCCACTTTGTCACTTCCAAGATTGACAATTGGCTTGCCAGTCTGGCTCTTCTCTATCTCTGTCATTCAGAATCCCACAATTCTTGAACAGTCTAACCAACAACTAGATGACACTAGAGTTGCTTCCCAACCTTCTACTTAATCTGATTCTGCTTCTCCTTCTTCCTCTTTGCTTGACAAAGCCGATCAAGCTAAAATTCAAGTAACTGAGAAGAAGAAGCAGAAGAAAGAGAAAAAGGAAAAGAAGAAAAAGGAACCAAAATCGAAAGGGAACAACGAAGTATCGTCTAGCAAAAATACACACACTGCAAAGTCAAAACCTAAATCTCCTTGCGTCATTTGCAATGGAGACCACTATCACCGAGATTGTCCCTGCATCCCTTGGATTTTAAGGGATTGGTCTCCTCACTTGCACCACCCGGTAGCATCAACCTCTGGCAACCATGTTGAATGCTCACCGTCGACCAGTGAAAGTGGAGCACATGGACAGAGAAGGAATCCTAAACTTCCTTGTAATTTGTGTGAAGGCGATCACGCCGTCGCCCACTGTCCCTTCCTTGAAGAGGCTAAAAGAGTTTTAGATAGTCGTTCAGTTTCACTGTTACGACTTCCTCCTAGATATCAAAAACTCTTGTCGAGTCCTCCACTGGTTGAAAATCTGGCTGGCCCATCCTTGTGGTCAGCTGAAGCACCTATCGTTGAAAATGAACCTTCGGAATCCATACCAGAAGAAAGTCAAAGGGTCGATACGGCAGTTGACCCGGTATTGCCTTTAGAGTGTTCATCCTCGAACGATAGCGTCAGTGAAGAGAAAGAGAACGACACCATTCAAATTATTTTCATCAACACCGACTCCGATGAGCTTGGGGGTAGTCCTCCCGTTCCTTTACCGCAGGAAGGAAGTTCATCAGAGTCCTACTTGGCCGTCTATTCGGTCCCACCACCAAGCAACCTAGTGATTTCCTTCGACTGCAACCTACTAGGAAAACCCTGTTTACCAGCCAGTGTACCATTCAGTATTATTTTACAAGCTTACAAAATGGTCATGGTTGGTACCATCATCGATGAAGGGGCTTCTGTGAGTATCCTTTCCTCAACTACTTGGAAAGTGCTTGGCTCGCCACCGCTTTTGCCTGAAATGAGAAATCTAATAGGCTTCCACAAGGAAACTAGTTGACCTTTAGGGATCCTTCCAAATGTGCCCATTACTTTGAGAAGGAAAATTGTTCACATGAATGTTATGGTAGTTCAAGGACCTTTAGGTTACAATCTACTCCTTGGACGCGACTATATTTATTGCATTGGAGCAGTCGTCTCCTCACTCTTTAGAGTAATGTGTTTTCTGCATGATGGCAGAATGGTCAAGCTCATAGACCAAATGTCATTCCCTGGTTCACACATTGCAAATAGTCAAATGCCATCCTTGAAGGGTCTTTTCATGCAAGAAATGTCTCATCGGTCTCCAGTCCGTCCACCTGATGAGCACGAGTGATTCGGGAAGATGTGACTGAAACCCAGGGGGCATGCACCCTGGTCTGCTTCGGTTGGGAAACTCTGGGTATAAGGTAGGTTTCAGCGAAGGATATATGACTAGTTTGATACCCGTCTGTCTAGGAAAAGGGAATTAGACTCGATAAGATACCTCTGTTAGAAGGTATGCCTTTCCCGATAGAACAAATTTTTTGTCTGCAAATTGAAGGGTAACCTGGAAACTCTACTCTGCTATACCTGGGGGCATGCAAACCTTTCCGCATGCAAGTGAAGACCGGCTATTTATTTTTTAAATTTGTAGGTCCTCTAACCCTTTAAACCCGTAAGGCTCGTCGTTTCCTAGCTTGCATAAACAAAGGATCCGTGGCAAAGATTTAGAGATGTAAGCCACTTCAAAATAGCATCTCGGAATGAGACATTTTCATCATACAACTGGCGAGCAATGTTTTCGTAGAGTTCAAGCTCGTTAAAAAGTCAACTCTCCACGAGCATTTTTAGCGCATAGTTCATGCTCGTTAAAAAATAAACATAAGTCATGAGCAAGTGTTTCTCCCCGCATTTAAGCTCATTAAAAAATTAACGGGTAAATAACCATTGTGAATGCCTTACCGCTAGCTTTTGAGCCTTGGTCGTGTTCTTTCCATCACCTCCACTCTATTTTTTAGCCGATCATTCACCCCCGCATGATTGTTTACCCCTTCGAGGAACATCTGTGAAGAGTGATTCTGCTAGCCATCCTTGTAACTCTGCTGTGATTGGAAAATTCCAAACATTACCTGGAATGAGTTGCTACCCAAAACCATCACTCGTTCCTTGAAAACAAGTCTTCTTTAAGCTCTTTTCACCTGAATCATAAAATATGAAAAGATTGTCGAGTGATTGGCCTCTTCGGCTCATTAAAAGGCATCATAAGTGTTATCCTTCCTCTAGATTTTAATCTTTTTGGACATGAGGGATTATTACACAAAAGATCGAGCGCTTGTCTTGTTCGGCTCGTTAAAACTATCGAAAATTCATCCCTTTTGTATTATTTTACTCTTTTTTTCACTTAAGGGATTATAAAACGAAAAAATAATCTTCGGAGTCTTCTTTTCGTTTCTTTAAGACTCTCTAAAATTGAAAGAGACCGAGTTATCTTTGTCACTAAAGTCATTAAACTAAATAGCAACAAACTCGTCCAACAGGACGAGAACGAGTTTCACTGTCGCTAGGCTCGCTACAATATAGCGACAGGTTCGCCCGAAGGGTGGATTGTAGAACAAGCATATGTTATCCTCCTCAAGCTTGACAAAAAATAAAGAGGTACTAGTCAGCAATGACTGGGGAAAATTGGGAAGAAAACAAGAAGAAACTTTATTGGTAGCAAGTTGCTCATGACCATGACACTTTCCTTCCACATCCATGCCGTGTTGGGTTGTTCCGTTCACTTGTCCTCACCGTTGGTCCATCACACCATCCATCTCTAGGGTCAACGCTACCAATCCATCATCAGTGTCGCCGATATGTTCAAGAGGAGTCATTCAGACAATTCACCTGAGTCTCACACACTATAATTCATTCATGCTTCATTCCTTCATGACCACCACCCTGAACCCCCATATTGTCAGTTTGTTTTCACCTCCAAAATCATTTGCTTCGTTCTATGTCGTTGATGTGGGATTCATTAAGGCCCTCCTGGGACGGATCGCTTCTTGTCAACATCAGCCCATTATCCAAGAAGTTGACTTAGGAACAACCCTTTCAGTACTTTGAAGCTTGCATGCCTCAATGGAAAGTTTCTCACTTTCGGCGACAGGTTTACATCAATGACCTTCGACCGAGAGATTTTGCTTGGTGTTTGACGCCAAGTCCCTCTTTTCACACCACGTAGATTGTGTTGTATTACCTTGAGGGTCATTGACATTATTGGTGATTCCTCTCACACCTGTTAGCAGCTTACATCATCGACTGGTAATCAGGCGATGTCTTTCCATGTTCGACTCCAAAACATTTTTCACATGGATCAACTTGTACTCGAAGTGAAGATTGGCCGAGTTTGAAGACCCCGGATCTAGTTCCATCCATCTGGGCTACGATATATTCAGGAATATAAAAGCATCCAGTTTACATCATTGCTGAATAGATGATCATCCAAACCAAAGGATGATGTGTCCATATCATCAGTCTCTCACACAGATGATCATCTATCCTATGTACATGAAAATGAGTTTATAAAGCTAAGTATGGGAATGCCCACCTCAACTAGATCATGAAAAAATGTTGTCATATAATGTATTGTATTGTATCTTATTACAGGTCACCTCCCATCTCAGAATAACTTCAGATCCTCATAGTAAAGCATTTCACTCGACATCAAAAACGATTAACGACCTCATGCTTTAGGGGGCAACTGTTATAGACATTTTTGGGAACTTCAACCCCAATCAAAAATGTCCATAAACTGAGGACTCTTATGTCCCTAAAAGGGTTGCTTCACTGCCTAAAGGAACAAGGTCAACTGATTACATCAGCTCGTAGAAGTTCTCCACCGAAAACTGCTCATAAATGGTCAAAATTGGACCATACTAAAAGATCCATGCAGGGGGTGCGATGCATATCACCTTACCAGTGTATAGGGTGTGATGCATACTGTTTTGCTCCTCTGTAGGGTGCGATGGTCGAGAATGGACAAATAGAAGGGACCAAAGTGCGAGGTGGAAGATCATGGAATCTTCCAGAAGCTTCCCCTCTGACACTTGCCACTCCATTTTCGACTAGGGATGAGTAAGAGATCTTCATTCTCCAAGTGGAAGCAGGAACTATCAGAGAGAAGACACTAATCAAGATCCCAAAAGATGACTCACCTCTCTGTAATCATCTATATATGGATCCCTTATCACAGAGATCCAGAGGCTGGAATTTTGTAATCTATAGAGAAGTGATGTCAGTATTCTTGTGTACATTCACAGTGTTGGGTGTTTTTGCTTTGCTTGAGGTGAAAAAAGGGCTTCTTAGCTACAGGATGATGCTAGGTTAGAGCTGCTCATGGTTGTAATCCTCTTGCTACTTTTATTTGAATAAAGCTATTCTTGTTTCCTTCCATATCCTGGTGTACTTGTTTATATATGCTTGTATATGGTTAATGTACATCTGATCCTACATTGTTTGTGAATTTAGATCCTTGTTTCTTATATAGTAGTATGTTGCTATGATTCTACAGGTCCCTTTTGAAGCTGAGCAGACAAAGAGCAAGCAGTAAAACTCTATCAAGAAGGAGAGGGAATCGAGCGCAAGACTCAGGTTGGCCCTCTTGGTTCTCCTCTCATCTATTTTCATAAATGGAATCAACAGTAGACTTTGATTATTTGTTTCTAAGATAGCGACACATCTTAGTGGGCATAACAAAATCTGTGTGGACAATATTCCCGTATAACACACATCATGGTCCCTTCCTCGCCACAGCGTGGTCCACTTTATGTATTGATCCTCATAGCTTCCGACAGGGTAGTACTGCCCCTTAATGGCCTCTTGGAAGGAATCCCAGGTGGGTGTGGCTGAAAACAGTGATCCTGTACTTTCATCATTTTGCTCGCAGTAGGTTTTCCACCATTCATTGACGTGGGGGGCTGCTTCGAGAAGAGTGAAAATAATCTTTTCCTGACCGGAAAGATCATGAACAAAAAAATAAGCCTCTAGCAGATTTAACCATTTATTAACAAAATTTGCATCCATCTGACCCTCGAATATGGGGATTTTAGAATTAAATTGTACCTTAAATGGTATGGCATTTCTAGAGTATCTCTTGGAAGCCGATTCATCGCCCCTAGGTAGCGGTTGAAGGATCTGGGTGAATTTGTCCATCATCGCGTTCCTTTGTCGCTCGAGGGCTTCTTCGAGCAAGATTTTGATAGGATCTCCTACCTCCTTCTCTTTCTTTTCATCCACCATGGGAGGCCATTGGGATTTGCGAGGTTGGTCTTACAAAGGCTCAAGCAGTTGAAGCCCTAACTCCTTATATCCCGACCTCGTTGGGGACATGAAAAGAAAAACAGATAAAAAAGTAGCCCGCTCTCATAACACTGATCTAGATTTAAATAGGAATGCAACAAATTAAAGAGATAACCATTAACACAAAGATACAATGGAAATAATACTTCATTTCATTAATGTAAATATGGAAATATGCTTACAAACAGAGTTCGAAATAAACCAGCTAGGGCGATGGTAGCTTATCTCTGAGAAGAGATGTGGAAGCTACATGCCTCTGAACTATGTTACAATGAGGCTCGAAGGCCTATTTATTGTTGCGAAACAAATGGAAAACCCTTAACATTCCAAAATCTAACCCTAGAAGATGAAACGCCAAACTGTGGGCCTCGTTTAGGTAAATTGGTACATCCACTTCTTAGGGTCATAACTTTGGCATCCGATCTCTTTTTGATGCGCACAATATCTCGTTAGAAAGATCTATCCAGGAAATATAACTTTGGAAAGAGAAACATCAGTCCATGGACCCCTGTTTCTCCCAGTTTTCCCCAAAAAAAAATCATTTAGGGCCTCAAAACGGCTCCAGAAGTTCATGACCCGAAAAACTGCTAGAAATAGTAAACTGGGCTTCAATTAAGGAAACTAAAAAGCTGAAAGAAACAATGGTGGGGGTCCAAGTGGATTTGGCAGGTAGCCACCAATATCCACTTGGATTAGGATGCATCCTTTGTTCTTGGGGTTCCTTTTGAGATTTTCCCCATTTTTAGCACCCTTATTTGTTGTCTGAGTTGTTTTACTACATTTAGTAGCCTTTGTTGTTCCTTTTGTAGTCTTTTGATTTCATTCATCTTCTTCTTCGAAGGAACAATTGTTTCTTTTCTTGGACCTGGGCTTTGTTCTTCAGGGATTGTACCCTCGCCCTGGCTTATTCCGATATTTTCTATTTGGAACACTTCTTCAGTGTTCTCGTTCTCTTCATTAGGTTTCTCATGGGAGGTAACCCTAGTTTGATCTGTTATTTCCCAAGTGGCTTCTGCTTCTTCTTCTTCCTCATCATTCATTTCCTCGGATGCACTCTTACTGTGAGTAGAGTGTTCTTGTCACTGTGTTTCTTCTTCTCACTCATCATTCATCTCCTTGGATGCACTCTCATTGTGAGCAGATTGTTCCTGTGATTGTCCTGCTTCAATACTAAGGTTCAGTGGGCTCTGTGGTTGAATATACTCACCCATATTGCCCAAAATTTGGGCCAATTCATCTTCTTGCATTGGACTTTTTAGTGGACTTGCACCAAAGCACTCAGTTTCTTCCTCCAATTCTTCTTCCAATTCTTCTTCCCATTCTTCTTCCACATTTCCCCTCCTTTGAGTTGTGGGGGTTGCTCATACTCAGAGTCTAGTATTTCTAAGGGTTGGTTATTGTTATCTTGGAGATTTCCCAACATTCCCCTGCTTTTCCTTGATCTAAGGGACTGTCTGCGTTTCTGCGGTCTAGTTGATGTGCTGGTGGTTCTTTTTCTTTTGGGGGCTGGTAAGGCCAATCCACACATCTATTGAAAATACCAATTCTTCCCAACTAGACTACTACTGATCAAGACTATGATTGACTATTAATCGAATTAAACCATGATGACTTACTACCATTTATGCATGACGTGATTTCCTTATACTCTGAGCGGCGTCATGCAATAAAGAAATTAAATATGTAGGCAAATTTACAACACATTTCTTTCTTAATACTGCTAATAATTTGAGATGGTGCGATCTTACCACATCCTTTCTCCCATAGCATGTGATGCATATTTGCACTATTCTATCTAATTCTACCCATGCTTCTCCTAGGGTTGTAGGCAAGACTCCTTTCCCTTTAACGGTAAGGTTTTCTTCTTCGTCCCGGAAGATGGCTATGACATCTCGAAGTCTTATTGTTTTCTTGGTCCATACTGGTCTTACTACCGGTAGTCTAGATATTTCAGTAATTACCGCCTCTGTTACTATTATTAACCTTCCCCTCACCATGGAATAATATTCCTACAAATTCTATAGAAATTCAATGGCCACAGTTTCATGGGACTGTTGTATCCGTGTAAGGTAATTGATCCATCCTGCTCTTTCTAGAATTGCTCGTGCAGCGTTAGAAATAATCAGTACTTGTCGTTCGCTGCATATTTCTCTTCCTCCCATTTTGTCTAATCTTAGCACATTGTTAATTTTCTTTCAAAACACAGAAATGACAATGGAACAACACAATTATGCATATTGAAAAATGTCAATATCATTAAACTTGCTATTTCCGAGATTTGATGGGGTTGTAGTACCTCCAAATAAGGAATTGACATGCCTACCAGTGTATTTTGGACATCACTCATGCCCCCCTAAAATATTATAGGTCGTCCTCGACCAACAAATGGAGGAGCAGCATACTGGATGACAACCGTATAGAAAAAAAGGAACGGTTTATGTATTCATTGCATGATTGCAAAAGTAGTGAATTACTGAGATCGAGGCTTATGATTAAAATCACAAATAGATATAGAAATGCTATGAAATGATGCGAAAAATTGGGGAGAGTACAACTGACATAAATAAAAATGCTTATGCCGTCATTATCCAGTTTAACCATTATGATTGATTTTTAAATGATATTTCATGTGTAAGAGGTTCCAAAGGGTTATATAACATAATCTCATTTGAAATCAAGATAAATATATAAGAAAACAATTTATAATGACTATTGTTCTATGAAAAGTATGACTTCAATACCATCAACAGAGCTTTGTTGCCCACAGGTGTTCATAACCTTGACAAAGTTTCCTGTTTCACCCTTGGAACCATAATCATTTATGTATGCCTAGGAAAGTGATGTGTGATGTCAGAATGGAAGCCATTATGCTGGCTTGATAACCAGTTGAATCACAATGCCATTCACCAGGAAGGAGTGAAAGGTGGGTAGGTCGGCACGTGATGAGACCTCCTGTTCGAAGGGATTTTTTTATTTTTCTGATATGTCTCTTGGATCATATCCCTGGTGTGGTGGCCAAAGTGGGAATGCCACTTCACTGCTTCCTTATGGTCATGGTAGGTTGGCTCTTGATGACACGCCCTATCCTTCTTCTGACAAATCATGTTAGTAATCATATAGATATATATTTTTCTCTATTTTTCTCTCTCTCTCTCTTTTTCTTTTATATAACACTTTCCTATTTATATACAGAGGATGGCTCAACACTCCTTAATAGTAGGGATGGTGGAAGAAGTCTAAACATCTTAATAGAGGAAAAATATGCTGTTATTCTTATTCAATAATAATGATCAGAGAGAATTATGAAGATTAAGGAAGAACCAAGATGATAAAAATAATTAATCAAATTAGTTTTAGTGAAAATAAAGACAACAAAGTGATATAAATAGTTGTGTCCTTTCCTCTTTTTTTTCTTATCGATACAATGCAATTTATCTAAAGATAACGATTTTTCTTTAGTGTGCTAATTTCAGTATCCTCTAGTTTTTGTGTTCTTTCATAAATGTATACCTATGCCTTAAAGGGATCATGAACAGTGAACCATCATTCACAAAATCCTCTAAATGATGTTCTTTAAGAAACACACTGAAAACAAAAATGCACTCAAAAAGTGTTGTTCATTAGATGGAACAGCTGTTGTTCCTTAAGAGGGACAACAAAAATAATATCTACATGCAAAACCATGGTTCCTTTAAGAGGAACAACAAACAAAAGAAAAAAAAATACACTTGAAATTGTCGTTCCTTAAGAGGAACAATAGTTGTTCCTTAAATGGAACAACAAACAAAGCAAGTGGGAAATATAATATTGATCCTTTAACGAAACAACCTACGATCATCCAAAATCAAAACTGTTGTTCCTTTGGAAAGAACGACAGAAAAAAAAATGGAAAGGAGGGTTGTTCCTTTAAAAGGAATGTTAAAACAATCTGGCAGAACTGTTGTCCCTTTAAGAGGAATAGAAAAAAAGATCGGGCGGAAGTGTTGTTCCTTTAAGAGGAACAACAAAAATTAAATCTAGCGGAAATGTTGTTCCTTTGAAAA
Source organism: Pinus taeda (assembly GCA_000404065.3). Taxonomy (NCBI): domain Eukaryota; kingdom Viridiplantae; phylum Streptophyta; class Pinopsida; order Pinales; family Pinaceae; genus Pinus; species Pinus taeda. The sequence continues at coordinate 21,059 of APFE031271922.1, read as the reverse complement.
GGAACAACAAAATACAAAAGTAACGTCCCTTCGAAAAGGAACAACAAAAATGCGAAAGTGCTATTCGTTGAGAAAGGAACAACAAAAATGTGAAAGTGTTGTTCCTTCGGAAAGGAACAACCAAAATGCGGGAATGTTGTTCCTTCGGAAAGGAACAACAAAAATTTGAAAGTGTTCCTTCGCAAATGAACAACAAAAATGTGAAAGTGTTGTTGCTTAAGAAAGGAACAACAAAAATGCGGAAATGTTGTTCCTTCAGAAAGGAACAACAAAATTGCAGAAATGTTGTTCCTTTAGAAAGGAACAACAAAAATGGAGAAGTGTTGTTCCTTCGGAAAGGAACAACAAAAATGCAGGAATGTTTTTCCTTCGCAAAGGAGCAACAAAAATGCAAAAGTGTTGTTCCTTGGGAAAGAAACAACAAAGAAAACAAAAAATGCAGAAATGCAAAAGTTTGTACAGAAAGTATTTTATACAAGCAGAAAAGAAAAACTTATGTACAAAGTTTGAGAACAATGGGATTATTTGGTGAACCAATGCCGAGGAAGGATTATTTTTCTCAACAAGAATTCGCATATCAGAATCTTCCCGTAGATATTGGTAAAAGGATTCCCAAGTAATCGGTTTATGGTACAGTCACACTCGGTGACCACTTGCTTTAAAGGCATGTCCAGGTCCGTCAATAGTAGTTAAGGTAATGGTGCCATTGTCATGCACTTTCTGTATTTCATACGGTCCATGCCATCGAGTCTAGAGTTTTCTTGGAAAATCCCAAAACCTAGAATCATATAGGAGTGCCCAATCTCCCTCGTGGAAGACTTTCTTTTTGATCAAGATGTCGTGCCATTTTGCTCTCTGTTGTTGAATTAATGCAATGCATTGAAGAGACGAGAGCTCGATTTCATCTAGCTCGTTAATTTGCTGTAATATGTTAGTCTAGGCCTCATTTAGATTCAAACCCACCTCTTGTGTTGTTATTAATTTTTGTATCCCGAATTATATTAAAAAGATGGGTTCTTTCCCAAATACTAGTTGATATGGTGAATGGTTGGCGGTATTTCTCCACGTTGTTCAGTATGCCCATAAGGCTTCGGGTAATCTTGAAGCCCAGTCGTGTCTGTGTGATGCAACTATTTTTGTAAGTATTGCATCTATCACCTTATTCGTGCTCTCTACTTGGCCATTTGCCTGTAGGTGATACGGAGTGGTAATTTTGTGTTGAATGTGATAATTTTTTAATGTTGCAGCGATTTTATTACCTACAAACTGCGCTCCTCCATCTATGATTATGTCCCTCGGGAGGCCATATCACACAAATATTTGGAAAATGAAATGTATTACAGAATCCTCTATAGCTCTTGGAAGTGCCTCTGCATCAACCCATTTGGTAACATACTCTATTGCTGTGCAAAGCATGTTAATGTGTATCACTTTTTCCCCTTTTGTGGCAAAGAAGTTTTATAAAAATAAATGGAATTGGAATGTTTACTCTTAAATTTACAAAATCATCAAGAATTAGGTGGTGGTAAAAGAAGACAAAACATGTCAATTTAAATTCAATTTTATGTCATATTTTTTCTAAAATTTAATATATATTTTTTCATCTAATTTATTCATTTTCTTTAAAAGATATTCATTAATATTTTACATAATTTTTTAGTGACAAAATTGTGACCCCCCATTTCTCTATTGATTTATGTTTTTTAATTCCAATTTCTTTAAGAGATGAGTTGTAAACATTCAAATATTGCTAAACAAATTTAAAAATAAAAATTAAGCATGTTTTTTAATTATTATTAACATACTAGTAAAAATGATAATCTTTTTGTATAGATAAAACTATGACCCAAGAAACTACCCTTTCAAGTTTATAAAATCAATTTCTTTTAATAGAAATTTGAAAATAACATATAACAAAATGTTAAAAAAAAAATTGAAAATTTTTAAAATGTATTTTAAATTTTTTATAGTAAAATTTTTTAATTATGATATAATAATATATTTTATATTATTCAAAATAAAATATATAAATTATTTGTTTAGAAATTCTAATTCTATTTTTATATATATTTTTAAAGAGTTTTAGCATTTCATTTAACTTTACATATTTAAACCTGCATATTTAAAAAAGTTATTTATATTTTGTGAGTGATTAAGCATAGTTTTTACTAATATTTACTATGAGTTGACTTATTTCAAATTTAGTATTTAATTTTTATAACATTATTTATATTTTATGAACCCATTAAATAGGTTCACTATAGCTTTTACCAAAATTTATTGTCAGTTAGCTTTGTTACAAATTTAGCATTTATTTTTTATAATTAGCAAGTATGAAACTCAACTCATTTAATTGATATTGTTATATTCATTTTTTTTTATCTTTTTTCATTTGAGTACTTTTTTTCTTTTGCCATATAATAAGACACATTAATATGCTTTTAGTATGCTACTAGAATATATGTTTTTTGATTTGATGATGGGTTGATCGAACCAACAAATTTGAGCACCCAACGCTCAAAAGGTTCGATTACTAAAGTGGGTTTAAAGGCATTATGTCCGACTGTCCAGGGTGTCCTACTCTTTGGCAACTATCACATGCTTGAAAAAGTTTCTTAGCATCTTTAGAGATTGTGGTGCAGTAACAACTCGTTTGAAAAACCTTGTGAGCAGTCTTGTGATCTGCGAAATGTCTGCCACATGGTCCGTCATGACAAGCTTTCTGAATGTCAAATATTTTGTCTTCGCGAATGCATTTTCAGATGTGCATATTTGCCCCTGTATGAAATAGGTAGCCCCTAATCCAAGAAAATCGAGTACTACATTGCACAATCTGTTTTCATTCATTGGGGGTTAGATGCTTTTGTAATATACCTACTGCTAAATAATTTGCAACATCAGCATATCAGGGTGTCTTGATAACAGTAACAAACAAATATTCATGTGGGAATTGATCTTCGACTGTTACTACATCCGTTGGCTTTGGTATTCATGAGAGAAAATCAGCTAAAAGATTTTCTTTCCCAGGTTGATCTTTTATTATGATGCCAAATTCTTGCCCAAGGACTACTCGAATAGCTGTGTTTGAAGCATCAGATGAAATTTGAAATGGTAGATCCCAATTTGGGCCTCTAAGAACTGGGGCTGTTGATACAAGCATTTTCAGATCCTCAAAATCACGGTCACATTTATCTATCCTAATAAAATCAACATTCCCTGTCAATGCGTATAGAGGTGTAGCTATTTGAGAAAAATCCTCTATGAATCTCCTATAATAACCAGAAAATCCTAGAAAATTGCGTGCCTCTATCTGTGTGGTAGGAGTAGGTATTAACAAACTTATTTGAATTTTGGCTGGATCTACCTGTACTTTGGTTATTGAGATATAATGACCTAGGATGAGTCCCTCGGTCATCATCATATGGCACCTTTCATGGCTCAAGCAGACCCTGGTGGAAATACATCGTTGCAACACCTTTTCCAATGTGTCTAGTGTTGGCTCAAAATCATCTGAAATCATCCATATATACTTCGAGCCCTTCATTTATTAAATCTAAAAAGATGATGAGAATGGCCCTCTCAAATGTGTTAGGCACATTTCATAGGCCAAAGGGTACTCTGTAGAAAAATGTTCTCCAAGGATAGGTAAAAGTAGTTTTATCCTGGTCTTCAGGGGCAATCTGAATCTGATTGTACTCACTGAAGCCATCCAAGAAAGAAAAGAATTTCTTTCTTGCTAATGTGTCTAATACCTAATCAATGAACGGAAGGGGAAATTGGTATTTCTGGGATGCTTTGTTTAATTTTCTGTAGTCTACACAAATCCTCCACTTTCCATTCTTCTTTGGCACCACTAATAGTGGAAAGACCCGCTTGCTATCGGAGATTGGATAAATAAAGTTTACATCTAAAAAATTTTGTAACTCAGCTTTCACAATATCTTTCAGGTGTGGGTTGAGTCTCCTTTGGGGTTGGTGAATGGGTATAGCATCCTTTTCTATATAAATGTGGTGCATACATAGCTAGGGATCAATTCCTTTCATTTCCAGATAATCCCAGGCAAAAGCTTCCTTGTATTTTCTCAGTAGTTGGACCAACGTTTCTTCTTGTTCAGGAGTCAGGTTTTTGTTAATGTTCAAGGTCTTTCCTAGTTCAATCTCTATAGATTTGACATTATAGATGGGATCTAGATTGGATTGGTTAATGAAGTTGTTAACAATGTAAAGCTTTGTTTGTTCTTTAAAATCGAGGGCATCTTCTATGGTTAATGGGGACCTAATTTTTTCTGTGAGATATGATAGAGGTTGTTTATTAGTTTTCATTTTTGTTAAACTTGGCTGGGCTGGAGGGTATAGAGCTAGATCCTTGATATTACTCACTCTAGTTATAGTCATACTGCCTCGTTGGTAGCCAATGTAAGCATCAACAGTTGCTAGCCAAGGTCTACCTAAGATTAAAGGGTGTCCATTGAGTCAGTTTTTGGGGTTGATTATCAAAAATTCGGCAGGGTATTCCCAGGAATCTACAGATACCATGACATCATGTAGTGTACCTTCTGGCCTGACTACTGATGGGTCAGCCAGTTCCAATAGGGTGGTAGTTGGTTCCACTGATGTAATGCCATGTTTTTGACAAGTGGTGGTTGTTAAAATATTAATTGCAACCCCTAAATCAACTAGGGCATTTGAAAAGGTTTGTCCATTGATTTGCACCATCACTATAGGATTCCCTGGGTCTTTATATTTGGCAGGTGCTTCTCTTCTTGATAGTAGATCATAAAGCATGCTGGCTACTTGGACGGTTGGATTAGTTGTTATTCTCCTCTTTTTCTTTCTAACGCATAACTATTTGATATTTTTTGCATATATTGGAATATCTTGGATTGCCTGGACGAGTGGGATCTTTCTACACAAATTTCTTAATTCTCGAAGAAGATAAAAGTCAGGATGTTCTATAGGGTGTGGTATGATTAATCATTCTAGGAATGGGGGAGAAGACGTGGTTGTCTAGTTATGAGTTTGTTGTGTGACCACATCCTCTCCTTATAGTGGTTGTTCTACAGGTAATGGATTTTCAACTTGAGCATTCTTATCTCCCTCGATTTCTATTATGCGTCCACACCTTAATTGAAGGCTATTGCGCTCCCCTAAGTCGGTTTCAAGTTTTGGTGTTTGGATTATTTTAATAGATTGAACCAATCTATTATTAGGGTTCGGGTTGGGTTAGACTGGGAGTTGCGCACTTAAGTTGGACTGGGGATTTTGTTGTACTGTATATGGCACTGGTAGTGTGGGTTGAGGGAGGGGAATGATTCCAACTAGCTGATTCATCGGTCTTTGCCAGTTTGACTGCCAGGATTGACTCTATAAAGTGGAAGGGGACCATTGTGTTGGATATGCATTATTTTTCCAACATGGTGGAGAGTAGGGAAAGTTTGACCAATTGGATTGGCTTGTTTGATTTGGCTATGGTGATGAAGAAAATGGTTGTTGTGACTAGCTTGGGAAGGGTGGTTGATTTTTCCACGTTGTATTATACTTTTGAGCATGATATTGTGGAGGTTGGAAAGAAGAAGATGGATTGGAGGGCATACCTAGTTGTCGTGGCTGCCATTGACGACGCTGATTGAGCACATACATTGGTTCTGATTCTTCTTCTGCTTCTCTATACACTGCTTTCAAACCAGGGAGTGAGGGGTAGTTCTCTGTGGAGTGATATTTTGTAAAAATAGCATAGACTTGAACTGCATCTAGTGGGCATTGTTTATGGCTGTGTTTCTTTCTGCATCTAGGGCAGAATATTGCCAGATTTTGCTTTTCTTATGCTTGTTTCTATTTAACTTGCATAATATCGAGCTATTTTTTAAGAGCCCCTAATATATCAGTTTTGAAATCCTCCAGTAAATTCTTGATTTCTGTGCAGGTTACTTGTCCGCTGGAGATCTTGTTGTCCCTTGTGAGCATGTTATGTTCCACTGGTTTTATCCTTGTACTGCCTCTTGAACTCCTGATATACAGATCAATAATGCCAACAAAATTTTCTTGATAGATGTCACCTTTTCCCATAATATTTAGTGTTTCAACCCATTGTTCCTTCATTCCTTTAATTAATGTCATTTTTAACACATTGTCGGCTAAGGGTAATGATGAATAAGGATATCTCTGAAGATTATATTAAAAACATTCAACATACTCTTCTAGTGTCTCATTAGGTCTGGCTACCATCTCAAATATTTCATCCTTTAATTATCTAGACCTACAATAATCCTAATATTTCTTTAGAAAAGCACCTTTCATCTGATCCTAGTCATTTATAACACCTCCACCTAACCCCATAAACAATCGTAAAGTTTCTCTTTTTAATGCGGGGGGAAATAGTTTTAGCTTTTGGGGATCGGTGGTATGGTCATACCCCCAACATAATACATTGAATTCAAACAAAAATGCATCTGGATCTCCTGATGTTAGGCCATGGAATGTAGGGATATGCTGCAGTGGTATGGCTTTCATAGGTGCATTTACTACAGTGTCCATAATGGGATATTGCAGTGTGGAGGTCTGAGGTGTTTTCTGATTTCGGGCCATTTGATCAACTATGTGTCAATATCCTTCTAGGAAGTCTTAACAACCCTTCCTTGGTCTGGGATGATGAGAGTTCGTTGTTGAGTTAATATCTCGGGGGATCCTAGCTCTTTAGGTTCTTCAACCTTGTTCTGGATGATTTTGATAGCACTTCCCTTATCTGAGCTACTTAGTGGCTGAACTATTTCAAGAGGAGATCTCATTTCTTCTGTTTCCCCTGTTTCTCCTCCTCCTTCACAGAGCTTACTAAGGTTCCCTTCTTATAAATATTTTGGGCTAGAATTCTTAATTTCTTGAAAATCTTGCTCTTTTGTTTGGTTGTGCACCTCAGAAAAGGCTACGAATGGTGATTCTGTCGCCTGAAGGGAGTTAGTAGGTTGTCTAGAAGCAAATTTTCTAGGACCTACTGATGGCTAAAATTTTGCTTTTTTAATGATATCGTCTATAAAGGTCAATCAGCCAAGGGTCACCGGTCCATTAGCTTTATCAGGTTTCGGTAGTGGTTTTCGATTCTTTTCAGGCTTTTTCTACTTAGTCATGCACACTACTCAAATACTTATTTATACCTAAAGTAATCAACAAATCTGTAGGAAAGTGGGCGAGAGAGTAGGACTGTTACATGCTTCGTACGCAGGTTCATACCTTTCGTTTTTAATACCCAATTCTCCCCTAACAGCCACATATCAAATGTACACTACTCTTCTTTCAAAAAAAACAAATGGCTACACTCACAGAAATGGTGCCAAAATGTTGAGTGATAAAAGGTGTCTTTTTAACCCCTATTTATCCTACATTAATTATCAATCCAAGTACAATTTTTTATCTCAAGAGTGTACTTAGTTTGAGGTGATCACTTGATTCAAGAGTAATGTTTTCTAGTTTGCAGTATAGTGCTAAATACAAGAGTAAACGAATGTTGGAAATAGAATCTACTTGTAATTAAAAGAAACCTTAATGCTTTGAAACTTAAATCATTCATTCAGAAAACTACAAAAATTTATCAATCAAGGATGTAGTAGTGATAACTCTTTCCTCTGTCAACTGATATAGATGAAATCAATCATAAACAGGACCTCCAATCTGAGAACTTAGACATAGATAGTCAATGTTCTTTACAGTTGTAGATCTTTTAATCCAAACTAAAGAAAATAACTAGAAATAACAATTCAATTGGAAATGCTTACTAGAACACACTTACTGAACTATCAATTAAAGGTGAAACAAAATCCTTGCAGAAAAGGAACAACATCTAAGTCTAATGAAAATATTGAACATGAAAGCTTAATCTATAGAAATGAATCGAACAATAATATTTACCCAAAATGAATTGAACATCAACCTTCAAATAATAAAGGAACAACAAATCTCATTAAGTGTAAACACATAGTGACTATAAAGTAATTGAATCAATAATCTTATTTTGGTAGAGTGAATATTAATTGCAGGTATAAAGGAACAATAATCATGATTATAATTGAACAACAATTAAATGAACAACAACTGCAATTGTGAGTGAACAACAGAATCTAAACTAGACAACATAGTATTGTTTCAAAAGGAACATCATGACATTTAGTTATGAATAACAATCGTCTTATCAACGCAGTCTAATTACGATCTTGATGTAATAGAGTAATGCAGCGAGATGTTCAAAAATAGAAGATTACCAAATAAAGGGAATTAAGGAAATGCAAAGGAAATCAACCCAGACACGACTGTAATTGTAAAATAGTGATACAAAAAGCAAGTGGATCCACCATGGTCGGGCCCTTAGCCACCAAGGAAGCACTGCTACGTTTACTCCAGGATCAGATAATGGAACAACAACTGAGTTATATATTAATCATATATGGCAGAGTTATAGCTATCGCTCCTCAAAGAGAGTCGATGATCAAAGCTTAAATTACAACAATAATTCTGAAAAATCAATCCCTTTCCTGTTTGTTTTTGTCTTACAATCACTGCCCTATTTATAATGGCTAGGTGAATACATCAAGGTTATATATAAATTTTAAATTAGTGATCCCTCAGGATCAAATGATCCTGAGGGCTTCGCTTAATCTTCCATCTTCAGTTGTCTTCTTGTCCTCTTGCACAGGCACTCTGTTTTCTCCATCTTTTCCTGAGCTGCTTGCTCCAGTCTCATTCTTCTTGTCTGGACATGGTTTCCTCATGGAGGAACAACAGTTGCATTGCTTTTGTCTTTACCTTCTGAATAGTGATTTTCTATTCCCTTCACTTTCTGTATGGAAGAAGACAATAATTTGTTATTTTGTATTAATCACAAATCTCCTTAATTCTATCATAATTATTTAACATATTACCATCTTAGAATGTAAAGGAGTTATGATTCAAAGGAAAAGATAAAGAAATAAATGATAAATACATACCTCTTCCATCGATCCACACCTTGGGCGACATAAAAAAAAATTACAAGGCAAAACAAAAATAATACCAGCTAAATTTTTTTTCAGCATAGATCCAGGCATTGTAAGGTAACACAAATGTAGTGTAACAAAAAACACAATCAAAATAATTGCAATATAAAAAAATATTATGCATCTTAGATTTTTTTGTAACACACACAAAATAATTATAAGGTAAAATAAATTTACTGTGCACTATATCCGATTCTCACATGAACATAATTAATGTTGGGAAAAATAAATCTAGCACTCAGTGGATTTTTTTCAGCACAAACACAAGAATTGTAGGGTAAAACAAATATAGTTCCTACTAGATTTATTTTCAGCATAAACATAAGAATTTTAAGGTAAAACAAACTTAGCACTAGCTATATTTGTTTCTAACACAAACACAAACAAAAGTGTTGCAAGGTAAAACAAATATAGTGTTCTCTAGACTTGTTTCTACCACAAACAAAAGCATTGCAATTTAAAACAAATATAAGACACGTTAGATTTTTTTCTAGCACAAAGGCAAGCATTGTCAGGTAAAACAAATATAGGGGTCATCATATTTGTTTCTAGCACAAACAAAAGCATTTTAGGGTAGAATAAATCTAATGTAAGGAGAAACACAAACAAAATAATTGCAGACTAAAACAAATCTAGTGTAATTTATAAGCCAACACCAATATTGTAAAGTAGAACAAATCTAACATGTGTTATATTTCCTTCTAACATAAACATAGACATTGCAAGATTAAACAAATCTAGTATGTGATAGATTTGTTTGTAACACAAATAAAATCATTTCATGGTAAAACAACTCTAATGTGTGCTAGGTTTGTTTCTAGCAAAGAAAGAAGCATTACGTGATAAAACAAATATAGACTGCACTAGATTTATTTTTAACACAAACACAAGCATTGCAGGGTAAAACAAATCCAGCGCTTGCTATATTTGTTTCTAGCACAAAAACAATCATTGTAAAGTAAAACAAATTTAGTGTAAGGCAAAATAAAGAAGCATTGTAGGGTAAAACAAAATCCCAAAAACACACATTGCAAGGTAAGGTAAGTATAACATGTGTTAGATTTGTTTTTAGCACAATCAAAATCATTGAAGGGTAGAACAACTAATGCATGTTAGATATGTTTCTAGAAAAAACAAAAGCATTGTAGGGTTAAAACAAATCTAGCATGCACTACATTTATTTCTATCACAAACACAAACATTGTAGGGTAAAACAAATTAAGTCATGTCATATTTATTTCTATCATAAACAAAAATACTCAAAATATAGTGTGCACATACTTTTTTATAGCACAAACACAAGCATTGCATGGTAAAACAAATCTGGTTCTTGCTAGATGTGTTTCTAACACATACACAAGCATTGTACTATAAAATGAATCTAGTGCCTTTCTGATTTGTTTTTAATGCAACACAAACATTATAAGGTAAAATACATCTAGTCCACATCATATTTCCTTCTAGCACAAACAAAAGAATTACAAATTAAAACAAATCTAGCGTGTCTTAGATTTCCTTCTGGCAAAAAAAAAAAAAAAAAAAAAAAAAAAAAAAAAAGCAAACATTGCGACATAAAAGAAATCTAGCGCTCATAAGATTTGATTCTGTCATAAAAAAACATTGTAAGGTAAAATAAATCTATTGCATATAAGATTTGTTTCTATCACAATTACAAGAATTATAGGGCAAAGCAAATTCAACCTGCGCTAGATTTGTTTCTACAGAAAAAAAAAAGAATTGTAGGGTAAAACAAATTTATCATGCACTAGATTTGTTTCTAGCATAAACATAAGCACTACAGGGTAAAACAAATCTAGTGCATGCTAGATTTCCTTCTTGCATAAACAAAAGAATTTCTAGGTAAAACAAATATATCACATGCTACACTCTTTTCTATCACACAGATAAGCATTGTGAGTTAAAACAAATCTAGTTTTAGGCAAAACACAAAAGCATTGTAGTATAAAACAAAACAACAAACGAAATCATTCGAGGGTAAAATAAATCTAGCATACATTAAATTTGTTTCTAGCACAAACAAAACAACTTCATGGTAAAAAAATCTAAGACATATTAGATTTGTTTCTAGCAATAACACAAATGTTGCAAATGTTGCAGAGTAAAAGAAATTAATGCTCGTCATTCTTTTTTTTAACATTTATACAAGTATTGTAAGGAAAAACAAATTTATTGTCTGCTAGATTTCCTTCTGGCACAAACATAAGAATTTCAAGTTAAAAAAAAAGATATTGTATGTTAGATTTCCTTCTATCATAAAAATAAGTATTACAAGGTCAAACAAATATAGCGCACATTATATTTGTTTCTAACACAAAAAAAGAAGTGCAAGGTAAATGAATTCTAGTGCATGCTATATTTGTTTCTAGCAAAACCAAAACCATTTCAGCATAAAATAAATCCATCATGTACTAGGTTCGTTTCTAGCACAAACAAAATCATTGGAAGGTAAAACAAAACTAGTGCACACTATATTTGATTCTAGCACAAACACAAGCATTGCAAGGTAAAACATATCTAGCATTCACTAGATTTCCTTCTTGGATAAACAAATTCATTGCAAGGTAAAACAAATCTAATGCACGTTAGATTTTCTTGTAACATAGACATAGTCATTGTAAGGTAAAAAAAATCTAATTCATGTCAGATTTTCTTCTAACAAAAATGCAAGCACTGGAAGGTAAAAAAAATTTACTGTGTGACACATTTATTTCCAACAATACCACAAGCATCGCAAGGTAAAACAAATTTACTACAAATAAAAACACAAAATATTTGTAGGGTAAAACAAAAACATGAACATAATCATTGCAAGGTAAAATAAATATATTCCATGCTATATTTTTTCTAGAAAAAAAAAACATTATGAGGAAATACAAATCTAGCACACACAATATTTCTTTCTAGTAGAAACAAAAACATTGGAGGGTAAAACAAATGCAATGTCCACTATATTTGTTTCTAACACAAACAAAATCATTGCAAGGTATAAAAAATATAGCACATGCTACATTTGTTTCCAAAACAAACAAAAACGTTGAGGAGTAAAACAAATCTAATGCACAATATATTTCTTTCTAGCACAAACACCCATATTGCAAGATAATTTTTTTTTTAACACAAGCTACATTTCCTTCTAGCATAAACACAAGCACTGCAAGGTAAAATAAATATAGCGCGAGCTATATTTGTTTAACGAGGGCTGAGCTGGGGAAGAAATACCATACTACGTGGGTTTGTATTGGGAGATATATATTAAGGAGAAAATGACATAATATGTTAATCATATAATAGGGGGTATAGGGTTTTTATATTGACAGGTATAAAAAATGGAGCTCAAATTTAATGAAAAAATATAAAGGGGTATATAAAATGTTAATGAAAAAATGGATACCTATAATATCAACAGAAAGTAGGGGTTTTAAAATTGGTATGGTGTATTACATTCGTATTGGTAGGGGTTAAATAATGTCAGCTATGGAGGTATTTTGCAATATGTAGTCAAATTGAGGTTATTGTTTAGTATTCCACGAGTCCACGTGATATGTCATAGGTTCATAGACTAAAGCCCCTTGTGATTTGTTTATAGCACAAACAAAAACATTAGATGATAAAATGAATCTTGTATGTGCTAGATTTATTTCTGGCACAATCACCAACATTGCAATGTAAAATGAATCTGACACATCCTATAATTTCTTCTAGTGTAAACACATATATTGCAAGGTAAAACAAATCTAGCACATGTTAGATTTATTTCTAAGACAGATGCAAAGATTGTGAAGTAAATAAATCTAGTGTAAGGAAGAACATTAATAAAATCATTGATGGGTAAAAGAAAAGCGCAAACAAAAGTGTTGCAGAGTTAAAAAAATATAGTGATTTAGATTTGTTTCTAAAGCATTGCAGGATAAAACAAATCTAATGTGTACTATATTCTTTTCTAGAACAAACAAAAGCATTACAGGGTAAAATAAATCTAGCACCTATTAGATTTGTTTTTAGCGTAAACAAAAGAAATGTAAGGTAACAAAAATCTAATGTAAGGTAAAGTAAAAATGTATTGTATGGTAAAACAAAAACATAAATGTTTAGTCCATGATAGGCTTTTCTATATCACAAATAAAAGAATTGCATGGTAAAACAAATATAGCACACATTATATTCATTTATAGTAAAAGCACCAACATTGCAAAGTAAAATAGATGTAGAACGCATTAAATTTCCTTCTAGCATAAACACAAGCATTGCAAGTTAAAATATATCTACCATGTGCTACCTTTTTTTCTCATACAAACACAAGCACATTACATGTGTTAGATTTATTTCACCTTGATTTTCGCTTTTGTATCTATTGCGAGGAAATCTAGCTTGTGTTAGATTTGTTTTGCGTTTCGATGTTGTTATTGATGACATGCTTGTGTTTGAGCTAGAATTTAACCTACTATGGCATAGATTTATTTTACCTTACGATATTTTTATTTTATTCTATTTGTAATAGAAGGAAATATTGCATGTGTTAGATTTATTTCACCTAGTAATGCTTTTACTGACAGTGTGTTTGTGTTTGAGTTGAAAGGAAATCTACAATGTGCTAGACTTATTTTGCTCTAAAATGTTGTTGTTGGAAATATGTTTGTGTTTGTGATATAATTGAATATAGCACACATTTTATAATGAATATACCATGTAGAAAATATGATATCCATCCAATTTTGGACTTTATGAATAAATTTATTATTGAAGTACTATATACTTTTCTTTCAATGCATAAGTATGAATCTATAAAGTGACAAGCACAAACTTTTTAGCAACATGTATTATTTTTCTCTCCTCTCTATTATATAGCTATGGTATTTCAAAATCAATTTCATTAATCTATAGATGCATAAGGTCACACTTGTTTTCATCAACATAACTATCTACCAAAACTCAAATGTATATTGTTTGATATTTTAGAGTTTTACATCCCTATGTCTCCATTCTAAATAATATGTCTTCATATATGTAAAGGTAGGGAGTCATACCGTTAGAGTTGAAGCTTTGAAATATAATTTCAAACCTTTTAGAATAAAAATGAGAATTATCTAGTATTCATAGCACTAAAACTATTATTTGGAAGAAAGCCTCTCGCATGGCTTCCCAATTGAAGTTTAAACATAAAACATACCTACTGAGTGAGATATAAATTCAATTTTTGCTTCACATAGTGATTTTTTATATCCTACGTGACATCAATTTTCAACACTCTTTGATTTTCCACAATAAAATGTTGTGGTTCTTAAACTTCTACAAATTTCATGAGAGCATTATTTGTACACATACATCAGTATTACAAGTTCCATTTTCAAATTTAAATAAAAATTTAGTGGTTTGATATGAGCTAATATTTTGTCATTCTATAATGCTACCTATATATCTAATGCATGTTATATTATATATATATATATATATATATATATATATATATATATATAAATACATTTAGTACCAAGCACTAGATGATGGGAACAATCTTTTCAGTAAATATTAAATGTGTACTATAATATTCTAAATTATCCAATCCATATTGACTTTTTTGAAAAGTTGTATTTCGTTTATAATATTAAAATCACAGTTTACATGGTTAAATCATAATTACAAATTACAACTGAGTTGCTATAGAATTGGTAAGATTTAGAAAGGAATTTGTTTTTTGACAAAATTGAATTACATTGACCTCCTAATTAATGGTTGAGTTATTGTGCTCAGAAGGCTTGAATCTACAAAGGATGGAACATATTATGCTCAAAAATGGGTTAATGAATACTATAGTTATAGTTTTGATAATTGATGTCGCTCAACCATATTTGATTCTAGAGGATGTTGACAAAGGGGATATTCATCAAATGTAGATCATGGATTTCATTCTCAAGATAGGTAAATAAAAATATGGAAGTATGTGTTAAGTTTTATTTTATACCAAATTTTTTGTTTGATAAAATCCTAGGCTTATTTACATTGTTTCACAGGTGCAAATGGTTCTTCTAAATTTTCTCTTGGAGACAAGGTAGATTTTTTGCAAGCTGGAGTGAAAATGCATGAGGACTCCATATTATATATACAGATTGGGAATAAGGTCGTGGAAGGATGGTAGATAAAATATACATAGTCTTTGGTATTGAGAAGGTGTTAAAACATGATGCTCCTCTACCACATCCAATAAGATTTGAACATACACTATGGGGTGCATTGGAAACTTATGATATTTCACTAAAATAATACTTGGGGCCTCACTATCATGATTATTCCATAAATATTCCCTAGAATAAGGTTACCTTGATATGTATGAAGGTTTCTCTTGCACATGAATGCAAAGGAACAAACATGTTTGTTTCCAAAGGAATGATAGTGAATGTCCATGAGGATGACATGGTTCAGGGTTAAACACTAGGTGAAATGGAATTTGGTGTTTTTATGGAAGAGATAAGAATTAGGGATAATTATAAACATTGTCATGGAATATCAAAAAAATTATAATGTTTATTTTAAACCTCTTACACGACATTTGTTGTTAGAGTTGGACAATGTAGAAAGTGATAATAAGAATCCCTATATTTTCATGTTTTTGTCGCTTTTATCTGCTTCTGGTGGCTTCATCACTATTAAGGTTGGGTTCTTGTAATAGGAAGCACACATGATGACATAGATGGAATGTATGAAATAATATCTTCCAAATTGAAAAGTAAATATGTGTATTTTTTACCTAAAATGATGGCATTAAGAAAGTAGATGGATCATATGTACTAATTTCTCCAACTTGAAAGTATGTATATATATATAGTATTATATATATATAATATATATATATATATATTACATAAAATGATGGATATATATCACACAATTTAATAAAAGAAAGAGTTTTGACCTACAATTATTGACAAGGTGTATGACTTCAAAAGTTTCCTTAATGGATAAATCGAGGAGGGAAAATGCACTAGCCAAACATCTTAATGTCAAATACTTCAAATTTCTTATAACCAGTGATGTTTTAATAATAAGATTCATAGAATCCATCAAATATATTGAGTGGTTAGAACCAATTGAGTTGTGGAATATAAATGATGAAGGTTGGCCTAAACTTGCCACAATGAGGACATATTTCCTACATCCCAAAGAGGATAATTTCTACTTAAAAGAACTAAAGGAAGTAATATTAAAACTATCATAAATAAAAATGTTGGAATGACCCATCTATTATGACCATGAATTCACCCTAATGTTTTATAGAAGAATGGAAAATTAGAGTATTGTGAAAGAGTTCTTGATACATTACATGAAATCTATAATGATCATATAATGGTGGATGAAATTGATTCATCTTTTGAGGATTTATAGCCCAAGACAACGAAAATTATGTATGAATAGCATAATCCACCATGTACTCAAGTGTTATGGATGGAGATTTTGATAATGTGACAAATGAACCAGTAAATGTTGGACAGAAGTGCAATAATCCAAAGGAAACATTCAATCTTATGATGGATGTTGAGAAAATAATGATGTTTCTAGTTATATTAGGAAATTAGAATGGGTGAGAGATGATTTGGATGGAAAAACCCACCTCAAATATCTTAAAGGATACTTAAGTAGCACTCTTCATGTAAAGTTTGATTAGTGGAAATATATTTCAAGGGAATACAATGGGAAAATTTTAGAACAATATTATGTACCAAATCCCAATGACATAGAAATTGACTTTATTCCAATCAATATCATAGTTTGGGCATGGATGCCAAAGAAATAACATTGCAAGAAGACAAGGATAAATAAATGTGGTGTATAAGTTTTCCTTGCTCTAATTGAGATAATATCGTGAGATTATGTAGAGGTTATTCATGAACGTAATTTGGTATTTTAAAGTATCTATTAGTATACTTCATAAACATATTTCAATGTTTTTTGTGCATCAAATATTCTATTCATATTAGTTTTTGAAAGTTTTATATTATTTAGTACATATATGAAAATTTTGGTTCAACTTCAATGTGATCATGTGAGATACTTTATGTTAATTACATAACACTTTCATTCAATTTTTAAGTTCAAAGTTTTTTCAAAACAACACTAATTATCACTATATCAAATGTGCATAGTCAAATTCAATAGTACACTTAAAAACTATATCTTTCGGGCTTTGTATATGGAAACAATATGGGAGTATCTACTTTCAATATAAACCATTTAAACAATTAATGTACAAATTCTAGATAATTAAAATAAAGATTGAAGTGAGATTTCCTTAATATTTCTTATTATATTTGATATAAATAAGATAGTACTACTCTGTTGTGTTCTAATTCAAAAATAAAAATAAAAAATTATCATCAAATGACTCAAGTAGATGTACACCAAATTTCTCTTCTAGACTTGTTGAAGGTGTGTCAAACATTGTTATTTAGTATGTAATATTTGTATACTAAACTGTATGACAATGTATGTTAGTTGTCAAAATTAAAATATTTAAACAATAGTAACAAACACAATATTTATATGTTGTTAAATAGATTTATAGGTTAAGAAATTTCTTATGCAATCTATTATTCATGAGTTAAATATTGATGAACTTGGTTTTAATACATTATAAATATTAATTATAATAGAGGTAATCTAAACAATCTAAATTTTAGAGGAATATCAATTATATGTCCTATTCAATATAATGTATTCAAATAGCTCAAGAATAAATATTAAACACTTGCAACAACTAGTTTAGTCAATTTACCCTCTTTCCTCTTGTATTTGAAAAAAATCAATTTATACTACTCTATTGTTATTCTTATTCATAATTGATTTTGATTGTTAAAATGATTAATAATAGATATTGGGCATTATTAATGTCATTTTGATTAAATAATGTTATAAGTGAGATATTTCTTTCACTTTGACCTATTATTCATGAACTAAGCCTCAATCAACTTTGCTTTAAAAACAAAAGCATAAATAATAAAAATAAATGATCCCATTCATAATTTAGTTTTACGTTGTCAACTATAAAGTGGTGTAAATTTAATATAATAATACATAAGTGGCACCATGTTTATTAATTATTTAAGTAATTTAAATGTTGATTAATTAATTATTTTCTTAATTTGTAATAAGTTAACTTTATTATTTATAATTATAAAATAATAATCATTAATTCGTTTGTCAATTAAATATTGTTAATTATTATTTAATTTATAATAATTATGTAGTAAGTTATAAATATCACTAATTAATAGAAATGAATAATAATACTTTACAATAACTTATGATTATTTATTAAGACATGAAGACATGAAATCTTTTCTTTTGTAAGTTTATAATTTATTTTATATACTTTACTATGTTAATGCTATCACAACAATAGTGAATATATCCATTCAAAGAAGTGAATTAAACAATTTTATAATTCTTCATTTTGGAAAAAATCAATATAGTTAAAGTAAAAAAATTCTAGATCCACTATATAATTCTAATTTTAATCAAATATGTATTACTATAACTTTATGAGTGGACCATTGCTTGCTTTCGATTGGTGTTCTTAGCTTTCCTAAAGGGGTTGTTGCAGTGGGTCATTTTATTTGCTAGCCTCTTTTCCTTCTTATGCTTCAGATGGTTATTTCAACTTGGAACTAGTTGCTGCCTTTTATACCACTCATTCATATAAGATTAGATTCCTTTATTTCCTTCTCATGCTCATTAAACACTAAAAGTCATCAAGTATCCTTTTATCTCTTTTAAAAGAATATTAAAACTAAACGAAAGAGGAACTATTGAACTTACTTATCTTCTCTTTCATGCTCATTAAACTATGAAGGAGACTAAAAGATAAAATGGAAGGGAAATTATTAGAGTTATCTTACCTTATGTTTGGGTTTTGTCTTTCCTAGGAGCTATACCATACATATGAGTTTTTCTACTCCTCCATATATTAATTCTTCTAGTGACTATGGAGTGTGTTTAAATAACTCTAATGTTGTTGGATACTATCATGTGTTGTTCATTAGTCAATTCTTCCAAATAAATTTGGTTTCATGCCATTATATGTTCAAAAGGATTCTCAATCGTAGTCATCCATCTACATTCCTTGTTGACCTTTTTTTGCCAGCCATCCATATGTGAGTTATATTTCATCACTTCATACATTCACATCATATCTTGGTTTTCTCCTTATCGGTTGATGGGGGATAAATTAAGGCCCTCATTCAATGAATCTTCTCCTATAAACTTAATCTCATTATTTATGACCTTGATCTAGAAACTAGTAGTACCTTGGAGATTGTAGACCTTAGTGGTAGGCTTCCTCATGATCTATAGTGGATTTCCCTTTTTATTCCTAATCATTTGAGTTTGTGAGCTTTTAACCTTAGGTCTTTTATTCACACTTAGTGCACTATGTTAGGTACC
Source organism: Pinus taeda (assembly GCA_000404065.3). Classification (NCBI taxonomy): domain Eukaryota; kingdom Viridiplantae; phylum Streptophyta; class Pinopsida; order Pinales; family Pinaceae; genus Pinus; species Pinus taeda. Next base: position 1,588 of record APFE031271922.1, on the reverse strand, counting down.
TTCGGGTCCATTTTCATCATTTGTGGGTCTCCTTTCATCTATCAACAATATACGTCAACGATCGGTAATTAACTAGTTTCTATTATGCTCGACAACGACACATCTATTCACTTGTTATAGATTCATACCATTAGGTTTGTCTATAAGAGCTCTGCGTTGGGACATTTCACTCTTATATTGCACCCTTCTGAAGTTGTGTTGAATTTATTTATCATATATGTAGTTTGAGGAATAATTTGGGGAAAATCTCTTATATGTGCCCAAAGTCATACTAATGTATATTATGACATAGATCCACATTGTATTTTTTTGTGTTTATGATCTTTTGATTTATCACATGGATCCATTGTGTATTCCTCATGGCCAAGTCCTAGAATTTCATGTTATGGATGTGCATTGTATAGTTGGTGACCATGTTCTATTTCTCTTTATGATCAACAATGAGTGTGCTTGACTGTTATAGTGGATGCAACACCCACCAAAATTCTGACCTGCATCCAAATTTTGGAGCCTTCCTTGGTTTTTCCTTTGATGGTCGCAAACACTTCGGCTCACCCCGTGAGCTCTTGTGAAGTCTTTTTTAATTTTTTTCTTGATTGACTAGCAGTTGTCTTTTAGAATATGGATTTATTTATCATGCTTGCAATATTTTTCTGGTGACTTTGAAGGTTTGTCTTTGTGCGCATGAGTTGTATTGACTTTGTGAACTTTGGTCGTACTCATACACAAAGTTGTAAGCACAATTGCGCAAGTGTTGTCACGATCATTCAAAGGTTTATCTCAAGTATCGCACTTGTCACTCTTAGCTCCAAGATAGTTGCACTGAGTTCATGTTCATCTATGTTATCTTTTCATCAAATATGCTAAGTGTATGATCACAATGTTAGTCTCGACAAATTCACTTGCTTTCGACACTTAGCTATTTTCCTTAAAAAATGCTCGACCGGACAACCTCCTTCAATCGGACCCCGCCTAAGCTACACTGCATAGTATCAACCCTCAATGACCTTGTTTTATTGCCTAGAACTATGCATGTCCCGGCACTATCTTCTAGGTCAGCTGCGCTACACAATCATGGAAGTGAGAAGCCTCTCTACCTCCTAGAACTGTGCAAAAGTTGCTTCCATGCTCAAACTGAAATGCGAATTTCTCAAGAACAATTATTAAGCCTCTCTCTGGTCTATCGGAAGCTTACACTAAATTGAGGCATAAGGTTTCACTTCTCTCTAAAAATGCATAGACAAGGCTAGTTTATTTCCATGCTAGCTACCCCACACTGCCTTTTGAAATTGCGTAGTCATGATCAGCAAAGTTGCTACTGCCCTGCTCTACAATGTCTCCAAAACCTACACAGTCTTGTTTGGTAGGCCCTCTACTGGCTTGATCTACACTACTCCCAAAAATTACGCAGTCTTGATCAACACACCCTTTTCTTCCCTACTCTACACTATCTCCATAAACTACATAGTCATGATGGGTGGGTGCTCTTCTGCTTATCCCACACTGTTCCTCAAAACTACATAGTCATGTCTAGCAATCCCCCTATTTCATTGCTCTTCAATGTTCCTCAGAACTGCGCAGTCATGAT